>WNWK01003436.1:135000-167396 GCA_009830355.1 Cherax destructor | reverse complement strand
GGTCTTTTTCCTTTTTCCGATTTTTTGTAGCCTTTGTCCGCCTAGCTTGTACTCTGTCAGCGGTCTTCTTTGCCCTTCCCCAAATCCTCATGACTTTGCTTTTGGGAAAGGATTAAACCCGGGCCAACTGCTGGACCAGATTGACTTGCCCGGTCTTTTTGCACCCCCCTGCCTGGTCCTCTTCTGTTTGGATTCCCCTCATTATTTTCACATCACCCCGGGAATAGGGATTTCCCAAGTCTACCCCACCCGTCATGTCATTTCAAAACCGGGGAATAACACGGGCCCTAGGACTGACCCCTGCTTACCCACCCCGTCACGGGCCCCACTGTGATACCTCACCCCCACCATGCCCCTTGTTGCCCCCCTTTGGTTTTCCCCTGATCCATTCAGTCCCCTTCCTGTTATACCTGCTTGTTCTTCCCTTCTTTACTAATCTCATGTGGAACTGTGAAGGGCCTTTCCCTGCGGCCCGGGAAAAATAAAACCCGCCCCCCCCTTCTCTCCCTCCCTTTCCTTGTTACTTTATCATTAGAACTCTAGGGGTTTGTTACACGGGAAATTTCCCTTTCCCCGGGGAATCCATGCTGTCTGGTTTTTTTATTATCCTTTTCCCGCTAAAGGGTTTTTCCACCATTCTTTTCCTGATGTTTTTTCTCAGGACTTTGCACACTATACATGTAAGTGACACCGGTCTATAGTTTAGTGCCTTTTTTCTGTCCCCTTTTTTAAAAAAGGGGCCCCACATTGGCCTTCTTCCATACCTCAGGTAGCTCCCCATTTCAAGGGATGTGTTGAAAATTGTGGTAAGGGGCCCCTAAAGTACCTCAGCTCCTTCCCGAAAAACCCGGAATGTTGTCCGGACCCATCGCCTTTGGGGTATCGAGGTCACGGGGTAACTGCTTCACTTCCTCCTCAGTTGTGTGAAAGCCCTTTTAGCACTTGGTACATCCCTTGTTGGTGACGACCATGCCCTGTCTACCCGGCTCCTTCCTTCCTCCATTTAAATCTTCCTTAAACCTCAAGTTGGGCTCCTCACATACCTCTTGATCATTTCCTTGAAATTCCCCCTCTTCTCTCCCAAACCTTATTCACCTTCCCGCTGTTGTCTTCCTTCTGGTGTGACTGAACATCAGTTTCTAGCTCTTCTACTAATCTCTTTGTTTACTTGGGTTCTTTCCTTCTGTACCTTTCCATTTTTGATCCCCCTATTCTTTGCCTCCCTGCACCTTTGGGAAACCCCAGGGGCTCTTTGGGGCCTTTCCCCCATTTAAACTTTGGGGCCTGGGGGTAAAACCCCTTTCCTTTTTCCTCCTTGCTTTTTTCCCCTTTTCTTTCCATCATTTCATTTATTGTCGCCTTTCCCCTTTCCCCCTTTCCCCTGGATGTCCTGCGGGAAAATTTCCCCCCAAGCCCGTGTAGTTTCCTTTTTAAAAAAGTCGGTTTTTGCCCCCTATCGTATCTTTTATGTATGTATGCATGTGCATGTGTTTATTATGCATGTATATGTATTATGAAATGTTTTATAAAATGTATGCATATATTGTATATATTTTTTACACAATATATATTTTTTTTTAATATAATTTTTTTATATAATTATATATATTTTGTGTGTGTGGTTTTGGGGAAAAAGGGAAAATTTAAGTAAATTTAAAAAAGAACTTTTTAAAATTTTAACCCCTTTAAAATTTTTTTTTTAAAGGTTTTTTTTTTTTTTGTAAAAAAAAAATTTTTTCAAAAGAATCAAAAATTCCAACCCTTTTTGGGTAAAATTTAATTTTTTTAATCCCTTTTTTAAAATTTTAATAAACAAACAAAAAAAAAAAAGTTAGGTTGGGGAAAGTCGAATTTCGGCAAAAGAATTGCTTTTAAAAATTTTACATAAAATTAATATATATATATATATATATATTTTTATATATATATATATATATATATATATATATATATATATATATATATATATTTTTAAAACAAAAACCCTCGTTCCCCCGATGGGATAGTCAGAATATACTAGTGATGAGGGAAACAGTTTTTCCAATAAAGGAACAATAAAAAAAAAAAATTAAGCTATGGTTCAATAAATTTCAGGAGCAGGGAAAGGGGCATGTACACAAAATATAAGAGCCTGAAAATTTAAAAAAACAGGACTCTGAACGGACTATATTAGAGTAAAAAAGAGAACCCAAAAAAACAATTGGGAAATTGGGGACTAAAAAAGGGTAAAACCAACCAAAAAATGATCCACACCAGCATCAGAAGATGACTGAAAAAAACCATGTGAAAGGGGTTAGAAGAGGAGGGGTTCTCAGGGAATAATAAAAGTATTATTTCCCAAAAGATTTTCAATAATTTTCATAGTAAAAACTGACAAAAAAGCACAGGGTCAGACCCCCAGCAAAAAAAGAGCTAAAAATCATTCCTTTTGAAAAAAAGTGAAGAGACCCCCTGACAAAAAACATGATCACAATGAATATGTCATTATCTGCACTCAACAAAAAACAACCCAAAACAGGGAGTTCTAGTCAATATCAGTAATACAAAGATACAGCAGAGCACCTTTTTAAAACAACATCTCTTTAAAAAAAATTTTTTTTTAAGTGGGCAGGAAAAAACTCACCTTTCAAAGGGGACTGTGTAATAAAGACCCCCTGTTATTAGTTTTTTGGTTTTCCCCTGTCAGTGGAGACAGGACAACTGCCAGAAAACAAAAAAAAAGGTCAACGTGGCCCCCCTATTCAAGCAGGGGGAAGGAAAAGGGTACTGAACTGCAGGCCGCCATGACAAGTATAACACCCAAAGTACTGGAGAACAAAAAAAGAAGAGGTTATTCAAACAAATGGGAAGGAAGAATTTGAGAAAATAAAAAAAATTTAGCGCGGGGGGTACGGCCAAATTCAGTTATATTTATATTTACAAACACAACAACAGAAAATAGCTATTTGTATTTAATTCGTATTTAGTTATGCCTTGAAATCCCCGCTCTAAAAAACAATAAAAAATTATTTTGCATACCAAAAAACTGGTGATCTCTACCTTGACTTAACCTTAATTTGGTAAGTGCTTATAAATATCAAAAATTGCTGTCTTTTTCAACAATTTCATGGGGTAACAAAACCAAAAAATCATGGGCTTGGTGCGGTCTAGTTTTTATTAAAAATTTCCTATGCTATTTGCACTTGAGGCATCACCCTTTAAATTTTTTGCTGGGGTGCTAAAAACCTGGGCATTTGCTAAAAAAGGTTTAAGGTTTCCAGCAAATAATGGGCACACATTGACCCCCGTCGGGGAAAGGGAGCACCCCGAAAAAATTTTTGTCTACATTTTGGGGAAATTTTTTTCCCCCCCCGTCATAGTATGTCAACTTTTTTTTGACTTTGTTCTTTATCTCAATTCCAGTTATTTAATACGTAGTTGCAATTATTTAATTATTTTTTTTTTAAATGTGTCATCAGCAATTAACAGCCAAACTCAAAAAGTCTGTCAGTTTGACAATGACATCTAGTCAAAATCGTGAACGCTCTTACAGGGGAGTTACATATCACCACATTATCAATTTCCCCGGCCTGTCAGCCATTTTAAAAGCTGTGTCCATTTCCGATAAAACCCCCCCGGGGGGGGCCCCTTTTTCCCCAGACACGGAAAATTTCTGTTTTTTTACTTTTTAATATTGGTAGAATTACCGACAATATGTTAAGTAAAAAGGACACAAATGCAACTAATGTAATTTTATTGTGGAACGTTTGCTCTCCAGGAGCTTTATCAAGCCGTTACGTTGTTTTTTGACTTGCAGGGCAATCAGACGATGCCTCAAATATGCCAAAGAACATTTATTAGCATGCCAGGGATGTAAGCCCCGAAATTCTTAGTAATATGTATTATGATATGCATTTTTCACTAAGGTATTTGAGGAGATAGATCATGGTATTGAATATGATTTGTGTATATGGACTTCAGTAAGGCTTTCGATAGATCCCACATCAGAGGCTACTGGAAACTTAAGGCATACACGGATTCAATAAGATTAATAAAAATATACAAGGAGTAACCCAGACCAGATAAACGATCTACCATGGGGGGAGGCCTAAGGGTGCAACTCAACACCCGTGCACAACCAGTCAGGTATAACTGATGCTGGTCAACACCCCTCCTGCTGCAGGGCCCCAAGGCTGCAGCTCAACAATCTAAAACACAACAAATCAGGTTTTGGATGCTGGTCAACACACTCCTGCGGGGCCCCCCAAGGCCGCAGTTCAACCTCGTAGACACAACTAGACAGGGAGACGCTGGACGCTTCGCCAATAACCACAAGGAAAATCTTATAATTCGCCCTTAAAGACCGAAAGAAATTTTTTATTTTCTTTTCAAACATTCCGACTAAAGTTGGAAACGTGTAATCAGTCAATCCCGCCAGCTGTCTCTGCAATTAAGGAAAAAAAAAATGTGAATCTGAAAGAAGGTTATAAAGTTAATAGAAATGTTACCACCTGAATCGAGAAAAAAAATAAATCCCCGCAAAATTGATAAACCTCTTAACAGGTGAGACGTATGGCGGGGGATTAACAGTGTCATTGTGGCAGGTGATTAACAGTGTCATTTGGCAGGTGATTAACAGTGTCATGTTGGCAGGTGATTAACAGTGTCATGTTGACAGGTGATTAACAGTGTCATGTGTGGCAGTTGATTAACAGTGTCATGTGGACAGGTGATTAACAGTGTCATGTGTGGCAGGTGATTACTAGTGTCACCTATGGCGGGTTATTAACAGTGTTACCAATGGCAAGTGATCAAGTCACATTTACCAAAATTAGGAGGATCACCTGTGGTAGGTTATTGTGAGTCAGCTGTGGTAGGTAATTGGGAGCTACACTTTCTTATCCAAAAAAACATGTGAAAATAAGTTAAAAAAAACTGTGGTGTGTGTCTGGGGGGGGGGGGGGGGGGAAGGAATCTCTATATAAGAGCTGAGTGATGGTACATAGTTTAATAATAATATATCTTTATTTCTACATATACAAGGTATAAGGCCTGCGGGCATCAATGACAACTACTATTAAAAGCCGCTAGTTATGCGGCATTTCGGGAAATCAGGTCAGTTTTTAATGGTGTGACCCACCAGTCGACTAACACCCGGGGCCCATTTTTTTCTGATGGGTGAACATGGACAGGAGGCGTCTTTGGAAACACTTCCTAAATTATCCAGCCGTACCGGAGATGCAAACCCGGACCTCAGTGTGGGCTGTGCTTGAAATATTTCCAGGTTCTTGTTGCTATGACTTAAACACCACTCCTATTTAGGATATACTTAAATAAAATAAATTATTTGTTAAATCTGAATCCTATAAATTTTTTCCCTTGTTGCTGGGCCCGTAGCCCCCCCGGGGTAGAATTCTTTGCGGGCCCGGATAGGTTCAGGTAATTTTACCCACCCGTGGCGTAGCATGACCTGAATGTGGGGATGCTGTGCTGTAGTTTCTCTTTATTAACAGGTGAAGGCACCATTTTAAATCACAGTAACATCAATTGCATTTTCAAAGTATTACAAATCATCTTCCCACTTTAAAAGAAAAAACCCAAGCAGCCCTGAAACTCGGAAAACATCTTTAACCAGACAGACGAACGGATGAAAAACGAACCGGCAGACGGGCAAATGGAGGGATGGACAGACAAACAGTTACACACACACGCACGCACAGACAAACAGTTAAAACACACACACACACACACACAAGGAACAAGGGGACAAAATTGCAAGATAAAAAAACCCGATGAGTCAAAGGATGGTGGAAGTATTTCTCCCGCTTCAGAGTTGTCAGGAAGTGGAACAATCTGGAGAGTAAAATAGTGGAGGCAGGATTCATACATAGCTTTAAGATAATAAAGGGTATTGAAGCAGGAGAGACTTAACCTAGTAGTGATTAACGAAGAGGCGGGGCCAGGAGCTATGTCTTAACCCCTGCAACCACAAATAGGTGAGGGGAGTACACTCACACACCGTGTACGTCAGGCTGATATTGGGTATGCAGCACCAGTATGGAACCCACACCTGGTCAAGCACGTCAAGAAATTAGAGAAAGTCCAAACGTTTGCAACAAGACTAGTCCCGGAGCTATGGGTTATGTCCTAAGAGGATGAGGTTAAGGGAAATCGACCTGACGACACTGAAGGACAGAGAGATAGGGACGACATGATAACGACACAAAATACTGAGAGGAATTGAAAAGGTTGACAGGGACAGAATGTTTCTGAGATGGGACACAGCAACAAGGGGTCACAACTGGAAGCTGAAGACTCAGATGAGTCCCAGGGAAATTAGGAAGTTCTTCTTCAGCCATAGAGTTGTCAGGAAGCGGAATACTCTGGAGTGTGATGTAGTGGAGGCACGATCCATACATAGCGTAAGAGATACAATAAAGCTCATGGAGAAGGGAGAGATGGACCTAGTGGAGACCAATGAAGAGGCGTGATCAGGAGCTATGATTCGACCCCTACAACCACAAATGGGTAAGAACACACACATACAGAGCACGCGCACATATACGCAGTCTATGAGATTGGAACTGTAAATAAATGAGGCGTCACTATTGGATTTACTTTCTAAAGCCACTTGAAAAAAATGTGATAGTGTTCAGTTGTAAATAACATGCAGTGAAATATGACTTAATGAAAAATATTAAACGAGGACTCGATTATTTGAAAATTGTTTAAAACAGTATTTTAGATAAACTAAAACACTGAACGAAATAACATAACACAAGAAGCGAATACGTATAAATAAAGTGTATCATAATGTAAATTATAAAACAGCTATTAAATATATGGGTGGTGAAATGCTATGAAAGTTATTTGTAACTTACAGTAAGAAAAACTGGAATATGCTCAACTGAGTGGTACTCACACCTGGTATATATATATATATATATATATATATATATATATATATATATATATATATATATATATATATATATAATGTCATAAGCCGATTAGGTAAAATTTGCGATTTTGGCTTAAATAGCAACGCTCATCTTGCCATATAAGACAAGTGAAAATTTGTGTATGCAATAATTTCGCCAAAATCATTCTGAACATAACGAAAAAAATATATTTCATTGTGTTTGTTTATTATTAAATTATTCTAAACGTATCTAAAATATATTTAGTTGGGTTAGGCTAAATTAAATTGCGCTTGTTATAATAAGGTTAGGTAAGTTTTCAAAGTTTCTTTTGGTACAAAATTATAAATTTTTGCATTAACATAAATTAAAAATATATATCTTTAAACGTATAAGAGAAAATTTTAGAAAGGACTTAATTTTAAATGAGTTCTTGCTAAATATATATATATATATATGTCCAAAGTACAGCCACAAAATAG
The DNA here is from genome assembly GCA_009830355.1 of Cherax destructor. Taxonomy (NCBI): domain Eukaryota; kingdom Metazoa; phylum Arthropoda; class Malacostraca; order Decapoda; family Parastacidae; genus Cherax; species Cherax destructor. The sequence goes on along the minus strand of WNWK01003436.1, from coordinate 160,015 downwards.
CTACCAGTTAAAAAACAAGTCAGTATGAAAGACTGAAAACAAAAGATACTCACGTTGGCCGATAGCAGGGAAAAAACAAGACAGTCTATAATCTCAAATAAGGTCATAAGAGGACATGAAAGAATAGAAAAAGATTTCTCAGTACCTGCAACGGGGACAGCAAGAAGCCGCAGTGGTAAACTGTTGAAAAAATGGGTCGTAATGGGAAAAGAGGAAACTTTTCTTCTCAAGAGCGACACATGACATACATTAAAAGAGGAAATATTTAGTGATGTATTCACTGGAAATTTAAATATAGTGTGTATATATATATATATATATATATATATATATATATATATATATATATATATATATATATATATATATATATATATATATGAGAACAAAGTATAAAACAGCTCTGCTCCTGTGGCCTGCAAATATATAAGCAGAAAAATGTGGGCACGCAAACTCACACGCAAACTCACACGCAAGCATGCACACACAAACACCACACACACACGCACACACACACACGCACACACGCACGCACGCACGCACACACACAGCTTTTAAGGAAACACGTGACGGATTTTATGTTTAAAAACTTCACAATGCAGAAAAAAATATAGAAAATAATGCATTTCTGCGTGGTTATTTGCGAGGTAGGTGAGCTGTAATGGCTCCCCAGGGATAGTGATACATTTTTTACTCTCGCTCTGGTAATTAACTCTTAATGGAAGCATAATGTAGCACCCGGAGAGGCTGCACATGTCTGCTGACAGCTCGTAATTGTTCACTCCGATAAAATGTCTCTATCATCCATTTGGTACTGCGAGACAACTCTAATATATATATAAATGCAAATATGACAAACAAAGCTATACAGGATGCAAAACAACCACGGGGGGAGAGAGTAGAATGATAGCTCTAGGCCTTTCGTGTTGCAATCAACACATCATCAGGAGCTTGCAAAGTTGCAGAAAAAGGAGGATGTATTCACTGGAGTGAGGGAGTGAATACATCCTCTGGGATCGTATTAGCTCGGACATCCTCCTTTTTCTGCAACTTTGCAAGCTCCTGATGATGTTTGATTGCAACACGAAAGTCCTAGAGCTATCCTTCTACTCCCCCCGTGGTTGTTTTGCATATATATATATATATATATATATATATATATATTGTAACCACGAACGAGTGGTATTGATCAATAACAACACTGCACTAGCCAGGGCCGAACCCATGCTGCTTTGGCCCGCCCCATGGTGAGCGAAAACACATGTCGCTCACACCCGACTCTTCACGGAGTCGGGTGATGACACGCTACTGTGAGGTGTGGTCTTTGTTAGTATAATGTGACTGAGGTGTAGTCTTGCCCCTTTATAAGCCTTCTTGTCATGTTTTGTTTTATAGTTCCTTGATAATGTCAGTAGTCACGAAAACGCTTGAAATTCCTCTATTTTTTCATAGTGGTTGTCTTGCATATATATATATATATATATATATATATATATATATATATATATATATATATATATATATATATATATATATATATATATATATATACAGGGAGCAATGGGCTAGTAACTCCTTTTCCCGTATAGCTTACTAAAAATAGAAAGAAAACCTTTAAGTTGGGATGTTTGAAAGTTCGTGGATGTAGTGCGGATAAGAAACAGATGATTGTGGATGTTATAAATGAATAGAAGCTGGATGTCCTGGCTCAAAGTGAAACAAACCTGAACGGGGTAGGAGAGTTTCAGTGGGGAGGAATAAATGGGATTAGGCCAGGGGTTTCTAATAGAGTTAGAGCTAAGGAGGGAGTAGCAATAATGTTGAATGATTAGTTATGGCAGGAAAGATGAAATATAAATGTATAAATTCAAGGATTATGTGGAGTAAAATAAGGGTCGGATGTGAAAAGTGGGTTATAGTAAGTGTTTATGCACCTGGAGAAGAGAGAAGTGTAGAGGAGAGAGAGAGAGAGATTTTGGGAGATATTGATTGCTTGGAGAGCTCTGAATCAAGTGAGAGAGTACTTGTTGTGGGGGACCTAAATGCTAAAGTGAGTAAAACTGTTGTGGAGGTAGTAGGTAAGTTTGGGGTGTCAGGGTTAAATGAAAATGGAGGGCCTTTAAGAACTGTGTACAGAAAGAGGTTTGGTAATAAGTAATACATATTTAAAAAAAAAAGAGGTTAAATATACAAGATATGATATAGCCCGTAATGAAAGTAGTTTGTTAGATTATGTATTGGTGGATAAAAGGATGATGGGTACAGGATGTGCATATTTGTAGAGGAACAACAGATATATTAGATCATTATTTAGTTGTAGCTAGAGTTAGAGTAAGAGGTTGATGGGGCAAAAGGAAAATGGCAACAGCAAGTAAGAAAGAAGTGAAAGTTTATAAACTAAGGGAGAAGGGAGTTAGGGTGAGCTATAAACAACCACTGGGTGAAAAGTGGGATAGTGAGAGTATAGGTATTGTGGGGGTGAAGAGGAGCGAGATAGTTTTAAAAATGCAGTCTTAGAATGTGGGCCAGAAGTTTGTGGCTATAGGAGGGTGGGTGCGGGAGAAAAGAGGAATGATTGGTGGAATGATGAAGTAAAGGGTGTGAAGAGAGAAAAAGGTCGCTTATGAAAGGATTTTACAAAGTAATAGTGTTATAATTTATTATTTATTTATTTTTTATTAACACATCGGCCGATTCCCACAAAGGCAGGATGGCCCGAAAAAGAAAAACTTTCATCATCATACACTCCATCACTGTCTTGCCAGAGGGGTGCTTTACACTACAGTTATAAAATTGCAACATTAACACCCCTCCTTCAGAGTACAGACACTGTACTTCCCATCTCCAGGACTCAAGTCCGGCCTGCCGGTTTCCCTGAATCCCTTCATAAATGTTACTTTGCTCACACTCCAACAGCACGTCAAGTATTAAAAACCATTTGTCTCCATTCACTCCTATCAAATACGCTCACACATGCTTGCTGGAAGTCCAAGCCCCTCGCACACAAAACCTCCTTTACCTCCTCCCTCCAGCCTTTCCTAGGCCGACCCCTTCCCCGCCTTCCCTCCACTACAGATTTATACAATCTCGAAGTCATTCTGTCTCGTTCCATTCTCTCTACATGTCCGAACCACCTCAACAACCCCTCCTCAGCTCTCTGGATAATAGTTTTGGTAATCCCGCACCTCCTCCTAATTTCCAAACTCCGAATTCTCTGCATTATATTCACACCACACATTGACCTCAGACATGACATCTCCACTGCCTCCAGCCTTCTCCTCGTTGCAACATTCATGACCCATGCTTCACACCCATATAAGAGTGTTGGTATAACTATACTCTCATACATTCCCCTCTTTAGTGTTATAAGTATGGTGGAGTATATGGAGAGTAAAAGAGGTGAAGAGCAAATGAAAGAGTGGGTGAGGTGAATAAGAAAACAAATTTTGGAGTGAGATAAATAGGTTAAGCAAGCCTAGGGAACTAATGGATTTGACAGCTAAAAACAGAATAGGGGAGTTAGTAGATGAGGAGTTGCAGGTATTGGGAAGATGGCTGGAATATTTTGAGGAACGGTTAAATGTTGATGAAGAGAGAGAGGCAGTAATTTTATGCACTGGCCAGGGAGGTATACCATCTTTTAGGAGTGAATAAGAGCCGGATGTGAGTGTGGGAGAGGTGTGTGAGACATTGGGTAGAATGAAAGGGGGTAAAGCAGCTGGATCTGATGGGATAATGACATAAATGTTAAAAGCAGGAGGGATTTAGTTTTGGAGTGGTTGTTACTTTTGTTCAATAAATGAAAGAGGGGAAGGTACCTAGGGATTGGCAGAGAGCGTGTATAGATCCCTTACATAAAGGGATGGGGGACAAAGGAGAGTGTAAAACTTATAGGGGGATACGTTTACTAAGTATACCAGGTAAAGTGTATAGTAGGTTTATTACTGAAAAGAATTAGAGGTAAAGCAGAGAGCAGGATCGAAGATGAACACGGAGGTGTTAGAACGGGTAGGGGATGTGTAGACCAAGTGAACACTGAAGCACTTAAGTGAACAATATTTAAAGGTAGGGAAGTTTTCGCTGCATCTATGGATTTAGAAAAGGCATATGATAGGGTGGATAGGGGAGCAATGTGGTAGATGTTGCAAGTGTATGGAATAGGAGGTTACTAGATGGTATAAAATTTTTATGAGGATAGTGAGGCTCAGGCTAGGGTGTGTAGGAGAGAGGGAGATTACTTTCCAGTAAAAGTAGGCCTTAGACAGGGATGTGTAATGTCACCACGGTTATTTAACATATTTATAGATGGGGTTGTAAAAGGAGTAAATGCTAAGGTGTTGGGGAGAGGGGTGGGACTAAATTATTGGGAATCGAATACAAAATGGAAGTTGACACAGTTACTTTTGCTGATAATACTGTGTTTTTGGAAGATTCTAAAGAGAAGTTGCAAAGGTTAGTGGACGAGCTTGAATGGGATAGTGGACGAGTTTGGTTTTGGGATATTAGCTGTTTGGAATGACATGTTGAATTGTCATATCTGCGCGCCCCTGCAAAGACAGTGATTAGATGTGAATGATATTGAAAGTCTTGGATGATGAAGGCATTTCTTTCTTTTTTGAGCCATATATATATATATATATATATATATATATATATATAATATATATATATATATATATATATATGTCGTGCCGATTAGGTAAAACTGGTCAATTAGCAAGAACTCATCTAAAATTAAGTCCTTTCTAAAATTTTCTCTATACGTTTAAAGATATATTTTTTCATTTATGTTAATGTAAGAATTTATAATTTTGTACAAAGAGAAACTTTGAAAACCTACCCAACCTTATTACAACAATTGCAATTTAATTTAGCCTAACCCAACTAAATATATTTTAGATACGTTAACATTAATTTAATAATAAACAAACACAATGAAATATATTTTTTTCGTTATGTTCAGAATGATTTTGGCGAAATTATTGCATACACAAATTTCACTTGTCTTATATGGCAAGGTGAGCGTTGCTATTTAAGCCAAAATCGCAAGTTTTACCTAATCGGCACGACTATATATATATATATATATATATATATATATATATATATATATATATATATATATATATATATATGAAGGGTAGGGGTGTGTAGACCAAGTGTTTGCAGTGAAATATATAGGTGAACAATATTTAGATAAGGGTAAAGAGGTGTTTGTGGCATTTATGGATTTGGAAAGGGCATATGATAGGGTGGATAGGGGGGCAATGTGGCAGATGTTGCAAATGTATGGAATAGGAGGTAGGTTATTGAAAGCGGTGAAAAGTTTTTACGAGGACAGTGAGGCTCAGGTTAGAGAATGTAGGCGAGAGGAGATTATTTCCCAGTAAAAGTAGGCCTTACACTGGGATGTGTGATGTCACCATGGTTGTTCAATATATTTATAGATGGAGTTGTAAGAGAAGTGAATGCTCGGGTGTTGGCAAGAGGTGTGGGGTTAAAAGATAAAGAATCTAACACAAAGTGGGAGTTATCACAGTTTCTCATTGCTGATGACACTGTGCTTTTGGGGGATTCTGAAGAGAAGTTGCAGAGGTTAGTGGATGAGTTTGGTAGTGTATGTAAAAGAAGGAAATTAAAAGTGAATTTAGGAAAGAATAAGGTGATGAGGATAACAAAAAAATTAGATAACGGAAGATTGGATATCAGATTGGAGGGAGAGAGTATGGAGGAGGTGAATGTGTTCAGATATTTGGGAGTGGATGTGTCAGCAGATGGGTCTATGAAGGATGAGGTGAATCATAGAATTAACGAGGGGAAAAGGTGAGTGGTGCACTGAGGAGATTGTGGAGACAGAGAACTTTATCCATGAAAGCAAAGAGAGGAATGTATGAGAGTATAGTTATACCAACACTCTTGTATGGGTGTGAGACATGGGTTGTGAATGTTGCAACAAGGATATGGCTAGAGGCAGTGGAGATATCATGTCTGAGGGCAATGTGTGGTGTGAATATAATGCAGAGAATCCGTAGTTTGGAGATTAGGAGAAGGTGTGGGATTACCAAAACTATTATCCAGAGGGCTGAGGAGGGGTTGAGATGGAACAAAATAGAATGACTTCGAGTGTATAAATCTGTAGTGGAGGGAAGGCGTGGTAGAGGTCGGCCAAGAAAAGGTTGGAGGGAGCGTGAGCGTGTTAAATAGGAGCGAATGGAGACAAATGGTTTTTAGGACCTGACGTGCTGTTGGAGTGTAAGCAAGGTAACATTTATGAAGGGTTTCAGGGAAACCGGCAGGCCGGACTTGATTCCTGCAGATGGGAAGCACAGTGCCTGCACTCTGAAGGAGGGGTGTTAATGTTGTAGTTTTGTAGCTGTAGTGTGGGCACGCCTCTGGCAAGACAGTGATGGAGTGAGTGATGATGAAAGTTTTTCTTTGTCGGGCCACCCTGCCTTGGTGGGAAACGGCCTATGTGTTAATATATATATATATATATATATATATATATATATATATATATATATATATATATATAAAGGGGCTAGTAACCCCTTCTCCTGTATATATTACTAAATGTAAAAGGAGAAACTTTCGTTTTTCCTTTTGGGCCACCCTGCCTCGGTGGGAAATGGCCGACTTGTTGAAAGAAAGAAAGAAAGATATATATATATATATATATATATATATATATATATATATATATATATATATATGTATATATATATATATTATAGCCCTGGCAAGACAGTGATGGAGTGAGTGATGATGAAAGTTTTTCTTAGTCGGGCCACCCTGCTTGGTGGGAAACGGCCTATGTGTTAATATTAAATATATATATATATATATATATATATATATATATATATATATATATATATATATATATATATATATATATATATATATATATTGTAGGGGCTGTTGGTGTTTTTTTATAGTTTAGGTCTTAAAGACTGCGAGTGTAGGTCGTTCAAATGTAGTAAAGTATGAAATATAAAGATAATTTATACTCAAACAACAAATATTATTACTGCCATATCATTTTAATTTTATACTTTTTGCTAATTAGTTTTCATAAACAGAAATAAACAGCGAACGGCCCTAACTGCCTAGCGGTCTTTAATTCATTTATTACACTCCAATTAATGAGTGACTGGCATAGCTAGCAATTTGACCCGTCACGCAGTGTTAATTTTAACACGTTCGCGGGAGTATGTTAACGCAGGTGACTGCAGGAGAGGCGTAAAACACGTGTCATGTCTGTCAGGTCATCGTTTGTTGGCTCGTTTGCATAATTGTTTTACGATCGCCAGTGTAGCTAATGGCGAGTTTTACCGGAAATATTTTAGCCTTTCTTGTAGTGTTGTATTAATAAGTTATTGGTATTTTGAGCTGTCACGTGAGGAGCCGCACATCGCTGGCACGCTGACTGAAGCTCTGGGCTGGAAATCTGGAATCCAGGAACTTCCTAGAGGTTTTCCAGGATTGCCTTATTAAAGCAGTCTGTGACAACCAACTAGAACAACCTGCTTGACCTAGTTCTAGCAAACAAGAAGACGCTCGTAAATAATCTGGTGGTCACCGAAATGCTTGTCACAGGTGAATACAAATCTATAGTTTTTAATGCTACATGGAAATGGAAAATTAGATTATTGCAGTTTAGGTCCCAACGTTTCGCTCGGCACATTACAATGGACTTGGGGAAACACCTGGATGGTGTACGATAAAATGACCATTGATTACATTAAGGAAGATCTTGTATGATGAATAAAACATGAGCAGGCCCTAGGTATCTTAATTTACAGAAACGTTTCGCTTTCATAGTAGAATTCTTCAGTGAAATACGGAGGTAATTTAACACGGTGGAAGAAGTGAAGAGGTAATACTGAAGTATTCAGTCTTTCAGCTTTCATATTCGCTCATTGCTACCAGTAACATCGTAACTCTGAATACAGGAAGGTTCGTATCGAAAGTCCTTGCACAATGCATTTTAACCAAGCAGAATGCGGCTCTCCCTTTTTCCTTTCCCACCTAACCTCTCAACATACCTTGCCGCGCGTTTCACCTGATCTACGCCACTACATAAACTCGTTAGTATATCATGAACACAATATTAAGGAGGGACACCACGAGGATAGCTCTGTTCCAGTGGCTACAAATATAGAAGTACAAATAGGTTAAACAGGTTATTTGTTCTAGTTGGTTGGCACAACCTGCTTTAAAAAAGGAATCATGTGAGCCTCAGGAAGTCCTTGAACTCCAGATTTCCAGTCAGAGCTCCAGTCAATTGGCAACGATGTATGACTCCACGCGTCACACAGCTCAAAATACCAATAACCTATTAATACAACACTTCAAGAAAGGCGAAAGTGTATTCGGAAAAAAACTCGTCATTAGTTACACTGAAGATCGTAAAAGAATTACGCAAACTCAGCCACTATATAAACTCACTGTGTTAATCAAGTCTGACGCAAAAATATGAAGTCTAGACAGCAAGTTATCTGTTAGCCTACTAAGGTTAACAGATAACTTGAATTTGTATCAAGAAGTATAACACCCGGCCAACATCATTAGTAAGAGGCTTCTTTGCTTATGCAGCTCACTTCTGGTCTCCATACTGAAGAACAAATATCACTCCGCTGCATAAGGAATTTTATATATGAGACTGAGAGTCCCGAACTTGCACTCTCTAATAATATGTAAAATAAGGGGAGGTATGACTGAGGTATAGAAGACAGGTTTAAACAAAGGCAATACAAGTAGGGGGTGATAAGAATATGAAACCAAGAAAGAACTGTAAACGATGGATTAAAATTTGATAAAGTCAGATTTAGAAAGGCTTTAGGGAAATGCCAGTTTAACAATTAAGTTGTAGATGAGTAGCACAAACATCTAAGTAGTAACCGAAGCTGAAACCAATGGCAGTTTGAAAATAGACCCAACAAATACAAGAGTGAGAAGTGCTTGGTTTAAGACCTGCATAGCATGAGCCTATAGGCCTACCGCTGTGCTTTCTATTACGTAATCACCTAACCCATAAGGGGCATTTAGCACCGAGTAATTAAGGCCGTCTCTGGTTCAGCCAAGCTGTATATGCTAGAGAGCAACGATGCTTTTTTGTTGTTGTTGGCTGTTTTTATATTAGTTGTACTGTACTAAAGTAACATTTTACTGATGTATTATCAATATTATTTTAATAGTAATAGTTAATAATATTATTATTAAATTTATAAAAAGCGTTAAACAAATGATAAAGGTGAGCACAAAAAGTTAACAGCATTAGAATTTGCTGCACTGAACCAGCATCGAATAAAGTCAACAAGAATCTACCTTAAAGTTATCTCCCTCACACACGAGGGAAGAGTAAGTAGGCATAGCAAGGCGCTGAAGGAATGGTTAAAACAACGTACATGTGAGTATGATAATGGTTAAAAAAAAAAAGGGCGATGCCAGCCAAAAATTAAAACAATAATATTTGACTGAATTTTAAAAAGAGTAAAACCGAAAATCGTAACTTCTAATCACTTAAAATGTGAAATTCACTACCATTAATATATTTAATCTATATTCAGGGCCTTATTAAGAAATTATGCATTGAAACATACATCAAAAGAATGATTATCTTTTAGTTAGAAAAATATTCCCTCATTTTTGCTTCCAAACTCGGTGCTAATAGGCCATAACTCCGAGCCATTACTGTGGTCGGTACGCCCTTCTTACTCCAAGTTTAAACATAACCCTCGTCATCAATCTTCAAAATGCAGATGTTGCACCCCCGTATACCGTGTTGCACCCCCGTATACCGTCATCACTGATTAACTGTGCATTAATATTTAACTAAGGAATAATTGAAAAGATTTTCGTGCAATAATATTCTCTCCCTCTCTATGTCGTGCATGTATACATGGAGGCAGGTGCCCTTACATATGTATACAAGAGCAACAGCGCCTGTACACGTGTAAGTGGAAGCGAGTGTTCGTACATGTGTCCACAACAGTGACCAAACTTGAGTAACAATGATGTAAAAAATCATCAGAGTCAGCTGAGTATGATGTTCATCAAAGGTGAGTCAGCTGAGTGTGATGTTCATCAAAGGTGAGTCAGCTGAGTATGATGCTCATCAAAGGTGAGTCAGTTGAGTATGATGTTCATCAAAGGTGAGTCAGCTGAGTATGATGTTCATCAAAGGTGAGTCAGCTGAGTATGATGTTTATCAAAGGTGAGTCAGCTGAGTATGATGTTCATCAAAGGTGAGTCAGCTGAGTATGATGTTCATCAAAGGTGAGTCAGCTGAGTATGATGTTTATCAAAGGTGAGTCAGTTTAGTATGATGTTCATCAAAGGTGAGTCAGCTTAGTATGATGTTCATCAAAGGTGAGTCAGTTTAGTATGATGTTCATCAAAGATGAGTCAGTTTAGTATGATGTTCATCAAAGGTAAGTCAGCTTAGTGTGATGTTCATCAAAGGTGAGTCAGCTTAGTGTGATGTTCATCAAAGGTAAGTCAGCTTAGTGTGATGTTCATCAAAGGTGAGTCAGCTTAGTGTGATGTTCATCAAAGGTGAGTCAGCTTAGTGTGATGTTCATCAAAGGTGAGTCAGCTTAGTGTGATGTTCATCAAAGGTGAGTCAGCTTAGTGTGATGTTCATCAAAGGTGAGTCAGCTTAGTGTGATGTTCATCAAAGGTGAGTCAGTTTAGTGTGATGTTTATCAAATTTAAGTCAGCTTAGTGTGATGTTCATCAAAGATGAGTCAGCTTAGTGTGATGTTCATCAAAGGTGAGTCAGCTTAGTGTGATGTTCATCAAAGGTAAGTCAGCTTAGTGTGATGTTCATCAAAGGTGAGTCAGCTTAGTGTGATGTTCATCAAAGGTGAGTCAGCTTAGTGTGATGTTCATCAAAGGTAAGTCAGCTTAGTGTGATGTTCATCAAAGGTAAGTCAGCTTAGTGTGATGTTCATCAAAGGTAAGTAAGCTTAGTGTGATGTTCATCAAAGGTGAGTCAGCTTAGTGTGATGTTCATTAAAGGTAAGTCAGCTTAGTGTGATGTTCATCAAAGGTGAGTCAGCTTAGTGTGATGTTCATCAAAGGTGAGTCAGCTTAGTGTGATGTTCATCAAAGGTGAGTCAGCTTAGTGTGATGTTCATCAAAGGTGAGTCAGTTTAGTGTGATGTTCATCAAAGGTGAGTCAGTTTAGTATGTTCATCAAAGGTGAGTCAGTTTAGTATGATGTTCATCAAAGATGAGTCAGCTTAGTGTGATGTTCATCAAAGGTGAGTCAGCTTAGTGTGATGTTCATCAAAGGTAAGTCAGCTTAGTGTGATGTTCATCAAAGGTGAGTCAGCTTAGTGTGATGTTCATCAAAGGTGAGTCAGCTTAGTGTGATGTTCATCAAAGGTAAGTCAGCTTAGTGTGATGTTCATCAAAGGTAAGTCAGCTTAGTGTGATGTTCATCAAAGGTGAGTCAGCTTAGTGTGATGTTCATCAAAGGTGAGTCAGCTTAGTGTGATGTTCATCAATGTGACTGAAGCTTGGATATGTCTCATCTCTATGAGCTTCCTCCTGCGTGTTATTAGGTCGTTTACATAATGTAATGTGAACACTCCAATCTCTCCTCTTACGTTTATTATCAGCCTACACTTCATGCCTTCTGGTTATTTTATTTTCTTCAGTTCATCTTCGCCATGTTTACTTCTTCCTTGACAAATAACCCGCACATATTAAAGACAAATTTACGACGACGTTTCGGTAATACCTGGACCATTCCATTACCAATCTCTTAGTTCCACATTATCATAATTCATAGGGAAGCGCTATACTTGTATGGGTCACTCAGCGGCTGGATACTGGGAGATAATCAGGTTTAATTGAAGGGAAGAGTTGCTTCAGTTCCTTAGATCAAGAGCCCTTTACCGGCATCCAGCCCCCCCCCCCCTCCTTTTCTCCCTTTGAGAGGTCCACCATATCTCATTCCTTATCTTCCTCTTCGCATATCCACTTTTCACGTATAGTTATTATTTCTACCTCGACTAACTAATCATGTTGTATCTCTCCTTCATCACATATCTACTTAGTCACATCACTGCTTCGTCACATCTCTACCTCGTCACATCACTGCTTCGTCACATCTGTCTCGTCACATTCTCTTTCGTCACATCTCTGCCTCTTACAAGTCTATTTTTCACCCTTAATCTCCTTTATACACGACTTTCCACACAGCCTAGATCTATTCAGTGTCTCTTAAATAATTTGTTACGGCCCGTGTGTGGTTCCTCTCGTCACAGAGAATAAGAGAGAACTGTAAATAATAGTAATAACATATATGGCGAATTAACATTAATATTTTTACCTTTATTATTATTTAAAAACATATAACACATTTCATGCAAATATAGAAGATACACGAGCGTCAAAAATATATATATATATATATATATATATATATATGAAAGCTAGCAAATAAGAGATAACCAAAATAACTAGCTATTATTTTCTTTAGAAAGGTAGAATGCATGATTAATGTGCTGCTACCCTACTCTCTATATGATAGTTACATAATCTGAACAAATGTTTTTATGTCGTATTTCATCACACGGGAAGGGTTTCATGTGGTGTACTCCTGATTATATTCTACGGACCCAGCCAACTATATTTCATTTACTGAGCACGGTGTGGCTGTGTATTAGGAGCGTTTATCCTTATAGGTTATTATTCACGATAAATGACACTTGGAGACTGCCATGTTTACAAGACCTCCCCCCACTTACACACACAAGCCTCGGTCTCATTGCAGTCTCATAAATAATTATTCATTGTGCTGCTTATGTGCTAATGCAATCTTCACAGCGATGTTACAAGCACGAGAGAGAGAGAGAGAGAGAGAGAGAGAGAGAGAGAGAGAGAGAGAGAGAGAGAGAGAGAGAGAGAGAGAGAGACTCAACATACTCACTGACCAGACTCAACCACAGTAAACACACTACGTATCTCTATGCACTTCACTACCCACATTTATTCTCTATTATATTGCTGTAATTAATTACCAAGCGCAATAGTTTATTGTCATTTATAATGAGCGCTCATGAACCAAGGTGGAAGTGAATTATGAATTTTCAATATCCTCTCTCCCGTAATACATTTTATGGAGGGTAACTACTGAATTAAATGACATTTCTTTATGACAAGTGAAGAGTTTTGATTTAATTATGGATGTTATATATGTTGAGTGCTATTTCGACTTTACGTTCATGTTCGTTGAAGTGTGTGTTGTGTGTGTGTGTGTGCGTGTGAGGTGCGTGTGAGTGTGTGTCGTGTGGTAGTGTGTGGTAGTGTGTGTGTGTGTGTGGTGTGTGTGTGGTGGTGTGTGTGTGTACGTGTGATACGTGTGTGTGTGTGTGTGTGGTGTGTGTGTGTGTGTGTGTGTGGTGTGTGTGTGGTGTGTGGGGTGGTGTGTGTGTGTGTGTGTGTGTGGTGTGTGTGTGTGTGTGTGTGTGGTGTGTGTGTGGTGTGTGTGGTGTGTGTGTGTGGTGTGTGTGTGGTGTGTGTGTGTGATACGTGTGTGTGGTACGTGTGTGTGGTGTGTGTGTGGTGTGTGTGTGGTGTGTGTGTGGTGTGTGTGTGGTGTGTGTGTGGTGTGTGTGTGTGTGTGTGTGTGGTGTGTGTGTGTGTGTGTGTGGTGTGTGTGTGTGTGTGTATGTGTGTGTATGTGTGTTTGGTAGGTTCGTGTGTGTGCGTGTGGTGCGTGCGTGTGTGTGTGTGTACTCACCTAGTTGTGGTTACAGGGGTCGATTCATAGCTCCTGGCCCCGCCTCTTCACTGGCCGCTACTGGGTCACTCCCTGCGCCATGAGCTTTATCATACCTCTTCTTAAAGCTATGTATGGATCCTGCCTCCACTACATCGCTTCCCAAACTATTCCACTTCCCGACCACTCTGTGGCTGAAGAAATACTTCCTAACATCCCTGTGATTGATGTGAATCTTCAACTTCCAACTGTGTCCCATCTCTGGAACATTCTGTCTCTGTCCACCTTGTCAATTCCTCTCAGTATCTTATATGTCGTTATCATGTCCCCCCTATCTCTCCTGTCCTTCAGTGTCGTCAGGTCGATTTCCCTTAACCTATCCTCGTAGGACATAAGCCATAGCTCCGGGACTAGTCTTGTTGCAAACGTTTGGACTTTCTCTAATTTCTTGACGTGCTTGACCAGGTGTGGGTTCCATACTGGTGCTGCATACTCCAATATCAGCCTGACGTACACGGTGTGTGAGTGTACTCACTCACCTATTTGTGGTTGCAGGGGGTTAAGACATAGCTCCTGGCCCCGCCTCTTCGCTAATCACTACTAGGTTAAGTCTCTCCCTGCTTCAATAGCCTTATCGTACCTATTAAAGTTATGTATGAATCCTGCCTCCACTATTTTACTCTCCAGATTGTTCCACTTCCTGACAACTCTGAAGCTGGAGAAATACTTCCTACCATCCCTTTGACTCATCTGAGTTTTTATCTTACAATTTTGTCCCCTTGTTCCTGTGTGTGTGTGTGTGTGTGTGTGTGTGTGTGTGTGTGTGTGTGTATGTGTAACCGTTTGTCTGTGCGTGTGTGTGTGTAACTGTTTGTCTGTGCGTGTGTGTGTAACTGTTTGTCTGTCCATCCCTCCATTTGCCCGTCTGCCGGTTCGTTTTTTCATCCGTTCGTCTGTCTGGCTAAACGATGTATCTGAGCTCATGGCTAAGCCTAGTCTTGTTGCAAACCTTTGCACTTTCTCTAGCTTCTTTACGTGCTTGGCTAGATGTGGGTTCCAAACTGGTGCTGCATACTCCAGTATGGGCCTAACGTACACAGTGTACAGGGTTCTGAACGATTCTTTATTAAGATGTCGGAATGCTGTTCTTAGGTTTGCTAGGCGCCCATATGCTGCAGCAGTTATTTGGTTGATGTGCGCCTCAGGAGATTTGTCTGGTGTTATACTCACCCCAAGATCTTTTTCCTTGAGTGAGGTTTGTAGTCTCTGGCTCCCTAGACTGTACTCCGTCTGCGGTCTTCTTTGCCCTTCCCCAATCTTCATGACTTTGCACTTGGTGGGGTTGAACTCCAGGAGCCAATTGCTGGACCAGGCTTCCAGCCTGTCCAAATCCCTTTGTAGTTCTGCCTGGTCCTCGTCCGATTGAATTCTTTTCATCAACTTCACATCATCTGCAAACAGGGACACTTCGGAGTCTATTCCTTCCGTCATGTCGTTCACAAATACCAGAAACAGCACCGGTCCTAGGACTGACCCCTGTGGAACCCCACTCGTCACCGGCGCCCACTCTGACACCTCGCCACGTACCATGACTCGCTACTGTCTTCCTGACAGGTATTCCCTGATCCATTGTAGTGCCTTCCCTGTTATCCCTGCCTGGTCCTCCAGCTTCTGCACTAATCTTTTGTGGAACTGTGTCAAATGCCTTCTTACAGTCCAAGAATATGCAATCTACCCACCCCTCTCTCTCTCTTGTCTTACTGTTGTCACCCTGTCATAGAACTCCAGTAGGTTTGTGACACAGGATTTCCCGTCCCTGAAACCGTGTTGGCCGTCGTTGATAAATTCATTCCTTTCTAGGTGTTCCACCACTCTTCTCCTGACTATCTTCTCCATGACCTTGCATACTATACAAGTCAGTGACACTGGTCTATAGTTTAGTGCTACGTTCCTGTCTCCTTTTTTAAAAATTGGAACTACATTTGCTGTCTTCCATACCTCAGGTAGTTGCCCTGTTTCGATAGACGTATTGAAAATTGTTGTTAGGGGTACACACAGCTCCTCTGCTCCCTCTCTCAGGACCCATGGACCCATGGAGAGATGTTATCCGGCCCCATCGCCTTTGAGGTATACAGCTCGCTTAGTAGCCTCTTCACTTCCTCCTCAGTTGTGTGTATTGTGTCCAGCACCTGATGGTGTACACTACCTCTCCTCCTTTCTGGAGGCCCTTCTATCTCCTCTGTGAACACCTCTTTGAATCTCATGTTGAGCTCCTCACACACTTCGCGGTCATTTCTTGTGACCTCCCCTCCTTCCTTCCTCAGCCTGATTACCTGGTCTTTTACTGTTGTTCTCCTCCTGATGTGGCTGTACAACAGCTTCGGGTCAGATCTGGCTTTCGCTGCTATGTCATTCTCATACTGTCCTTGGGCCTCCCTTCTTACCTGTGCATATTCGTTTCTGGTTCTGCGACTGCTCTCCTTATTTTCCTGGGTCCTTTGCCTTCTGTACTTCTTCCATTCCCTGGCACACTTGGTTTTGGCCTCCCTGCACCTTTGGGTGAACCATGGGATCATCCTGGCTTTTTCGTTGTTTCTGTTTCCCTTGGGTACAAACCTCTCCTCAGCTTCCTTACATATTGTTGTGTGTGTGTGTGTGTGTGTGTGTGTGTGTGTTAGTTACCATTTTGTCCTAGGCACATGTCGATTAGACACTAGGCCTGTTGTATGTATGTGTGTGTGTGTGTGTGTAACGAAACACTTCGAAATGTTTCGGCCCCTCCGGGAATTGAACCCGGACCCTCCGTGCGTGAAGCAAGAGCGCTAGCCACCATGCCATCGGGGCGTGTATGTGTGTGTGTGTGTGTGTGTGTGTGTGTGTGTTGCGTGTGTGTGTGTGTGTGTGTGTGGTGCGTGTGTGGTGCGTGTGTGGTGCGTGTGTGTGTGGTGCGTGTGTGTGGTGCGTGTGTGTGGTGCGTGTGTGGTGTGGTGGGTGTGTATGGTGCGTGTGTGTATGGTGCGTGTGTGGTGGTTCGTGTGTGTGTGTGTGTGGTCGTGTGTGTGTGGTCGTGTGTGTGTGTGTTGTGTTTTGTGTGTGTGGTCTGGTGTGTGTTGTGTGTGTGTGTGGTCGTGTGTGTGTGTGTGTGTGGTTCGTGTGGTGTGTGTGTGGTTCGTGTGTGTGTGTGGTGTGGTTGTGTGTGTGTGTGTGTGTGGTTCGTGTGTGTGTGTGTGTGTCGTGTGTGTGTTCGTGTGTGGTGTGTGTGTGTGTGTGTGTGGTCGTGTGTGTGTGTGGTCGTGTGTGTGTGGGTGCGTGTGTGTGGTGGTCGTGTGGTGCGTGTGTGGTGCGTGTGTGTGGTGGCGTGGTGGTGGTGCGTGTGTGCGTGTGTGGTGGTGTCGTGTGTGGTTGTGGTGCGTGTGCGTGCGTGGTGCGTTGTGTTGTGTGCGTGCGCGAGGTGTAGTATCTATACATGTGTATCCAAACTGAAAAAACTCATACACAAGCCTAACATTGTATACAAGAGACTGATCAAAAACTCTAATAACACGATTCATTTGGTAAAGGTGTGGAGGATAGAAACTCTGGCACTCTTAAAGTGTGAAGATAACTCTGCACCCAAACTGCCACCTTCTCATTAAAGAGGCATGCACCCTAACAAAAAACAAAACGATGTCCTGAAAAATCTAAATACAAAAGTAATCTATGAATTAAGGACTGCCGAGCAGGGTTGTAACACTGGGCACATTAGCCTGGTGCGGCACCAAGCCTTGGGGACGATGACCCTCCACACCAACACGTGCCACACTCATTAACACACTAGTAGCGACCAGCTAAGAGGTGGGGCCAGGAGCTGTGACTCGAGCCCTGCAGCCACAAATAGGTGAGTACAGGAAGGTAGTGCAACAGAAAGGGATTATTATTATTATTATCATCATCATCATCCCCGAAGGAGAACCTATAAGAGGTTACCTTATCTTTTTTTGTTCCTCCAACCTTTCGACGTCATATCGCTCATTACTCGAGAACGCTTCATCCAATCAAATTTTTCAACACTTGTATACGGTAACGAGGACTAAATTCTTGGGGCAACTGGCATGTTCACTCGCCTTATGACCAAAGCTGTTGAGCCCGTTCCCAGCCTCCTGAAATGGCTAGGATAATTTCCAAAATACTCAGTGCGGTAACTTCAGATGATCAAAAATTGTGGATTTGACCATTTTATTTGTAAAATAGTAATTTTTATTCCCGTTAAATATTTTTTGGTTAATGAATAAGACACTGGTGCAGCATTTGGGCATCTTTATTGCGAAAATGTTTCGCCAGCTAATTTTTTACCCAACAAATAGTGATATTCATTTTTTATTCAATCACTGAAAATGTTTCTTCTGACTAGGTTCAAAATATTTGACGATGCATTCTATAATGACGATACCCAGTAAGTTTAATCTATATTAGTGCAAATTTGATATTTTACTGAAATAGTTAAACAATTTGTAAATGTTGGAATCAGATAATTTCATCGGCTTCAAACTTTTACTTTTGGTGGGCTATGTTAAAACATAGCTTGATCCAAGGAACTGGACTTAATCTTCCCCTTGCTTGAATTCCTAACGTTCCACAGACGCTATGTGACTCTTATATAACAAGTGTGAACGGCATCAATCTTCAATGATTGATGCTTCATACTAAATGGATGGAAAATTTCATGGGTTTAACTGCAAGCACAAATTTTGTTGGATTCTTTGCAATAACTGGAAAATGCATTTTCTGGTCAGTTTTCCTCCAAGGAAATAATCTCTTGATGTTAGGTTGTGTAAGTTATGTGCCAATTTTATTAATAAAATTGGTTTCTGTGAAATAATTGAAGAATGTTTCTTTTGATCAGAAATAGGTCAGTGTTCAACTTTATTTGGTTATCCTGTGTTAAATCAACTTCATGTTCTTTTACGTACCTAGAACATATGTGAGCTCTCGAGATCATACTTAAAAAATGGTACATTCTGTACACTAAATTTAAAACCTACTTGCCGGGTGATTACTTTCCTAAAAGCTGGTCATTCTTATTTAGAGAAAGGTTTGACTGATTTTGGTCTATGTAGGTCTTATTAAATACTGTTTTTCATGCGATAAAATTTCAGTGTTGCATTTGATAAGCTTCAAGCCTGCCATGCTGATAACCTGATAATGCAACTTCTGGGCGGCTTCAAGCTTAATGTGCTTGTGTATTTCAGGATTGGTATCTTTGAAACGTTTGAATTTCTTTTATTAAATAAATTTGGATATAAGATTCCATATGACTTGTGAATGCTTCTGATTCTCTTCAAATCCTCAACAACATTATCAATTTATGTAGCACTCTCCACTATTCCAATTGTGTGCATTTAGGGCCAGGGAACTACGGGGGCACCTTTCTCCGATCGCGCAGCGACTGAAATACATCTAGTTTCTATTACAGTCACAGCAAACGCTAAACAAATAAGACTTCTATTTATCAGGAATCATGGTCACTACTTATTGCAGTGTGTTATAGCGGAGTTGTTCTAGTTATCTTAAGTTACGTATTTGAATTTATAAGTGAATACCAGAAACTTTAATCTCTTTCTCTCTGTCAAAAACACATCACACACACATCACACGCGCGCGCACGAACACACACACACTGTTACAGAGGGAAGGACAACAAAAACGCATAAGAGACAAAAGCAGAGATCCCAGTGAGGTAAAAAAAAAAACTGAGAAAAAGAGGCACTCTTTAGTGCTCTCTTCACACCATTCACAAAAAAACAGTCTTAATGTCTTACTTCTCACAGGATTGATTGCGACACTTGGCTAAGCCGTCCTGGGAGAAAGTAAACCTCACATTATTCTGTTTTATGGCTAGCTGCACCGCTAATGCCCCAAGAGCTTTCACTGAAAACTTTCTCCAAATAGAAAAATGAAAGTCTGCGAAAAAGAGACAGAAAGAGACATGGCAAGAATGGAAGTTATTGAGTGAGTTATATGTCAGGGGCCTGCAGCTGGAGAATGTGTGTGTATGTGTGTGTGTGTGTGTACTTAGATATTTTTTGTGAAGGTCGAGTCTCAGCTCCTGGCCACACCTCTTAACCGCATTTAACAAATCTCACAAGTTTCCTATATCGGAGGAGTGGGTGGGGCAGCCCACTGTATCTATCCTTTTAAAACTGTGTATAATGTTTGCTTCACAACCATATCTGAATAATTACACCCCTGACCACCCTGAGGCGGAAGCAGTGCTTCCTAATATACCTATGACTCGTTTGTGCTTTTAACTTCCAATTATGCCCCCTTGTTCAAGGCTGGTCCTTTTTGCCCTTTCACGTTCTCTGAGTTCCTTGTATGTTGTTGCCAACATTCGCTAGTCTTACCTTTCTCTAGGTCGTCAATCTTCCACATGTCGTAGGTCAGCCCTGCGAAGTAGCAACACTTCACACAGTGAGTGATGCTTCAAGGATGTAAGAAACAAGAACGTCCAGGACGCAACGTTCTAGATACTACACTGAGCGACCAACACCATACACAAAGTGGTAATGCTGGAAACTTTGTACTGTCAAGATCAATGACTGCCTAATTATAATCTAGAGTATCACCATTTTTATTATTATTACATTAGTGGGGAATCGCCTGCGGAATGGTTGGTAATAAACTCCGGTTCCCAGAATCAAGTTCACCAGTATTATGTCACCTTCCCTTTCCTAAAAGGGACGAAATCTCTAGATTTCAATTGCATATCGCTTACCCTTCACACGGCTTTCCTCTGCTGTTTGACCCTTGAAGTGGGTATCTCGAAGCTAGAATTCCGGCATAAACATAATGGTGGATTCTACTGTCATATCATTGATGATGACAGTAGAATCCATGGGTGTATTATCAGTATGTCATCCACGTACCGCAGCCATGTTAAGGTACTAAGGATGACGGACTGAAACCCCTCTCTCCAAATTCTCCAGGTAGATGTTCGCTAATATGGCTCTGTATGAACTCCAAATAACTAAACCAAAGCAATGCTGAATAATAACAATAATAATAATAATAGTTTTTGCAGATGACTTTAGGTTAACGTTGACACTTAAATAAGATTGTATCACAATGTGGAAATGGGCCACAGTCCCAACAAAGAAAAAGAAAGACCAGACAGAACCCTTCCCCTCCCAACAGTTCACTTGGAGTCACAAAGACACAGGCTCCTCTCCCACTTACATCCCCCCCAAAAAAAAGACAGGCTCTTCTCCCCCACAAGCTTCCCTCCTCCCCCTCAAAAAATAAACCGCTCCTTTTCCCCAACCATCAACAACAAAAAATAACGGCAATTTAAATCTGTCAACCGCAGTAGCAGCGCGGGTCTGGATGCCGTCCAGCAGAAAGGAACAAGGATACTAATGACGTACAGTAAAGTACGAGGATACAAATGACATACAGTAAAGTACGAGGATACTAATGACATACAATAAAGTACGAGGATACTAATGACGTACAGTAAAGTACGAGGATACTAATGACGTACAGTAAAGTACGAGGATACAAATGACGTACAGTAAATTACGAAGATACTAATGACGTACAGTAAAGTACGAGGATACAAATGACGTACAGTAAAGTACGAGGATACTAATGACATACAGTAAAGTACGAGGATACAAATGACATACAATAAAGTACGAGGATACAAATGATGTACAGTAAAGTACGAGGATACAAATGACGTACAGTAAAGTACGAGGATACAAATGACGTACAGTAAAGTACGAGGATACTAATGACATACAGTAAAGTACGAGGATACAAATGACATACAATAAAGTACGAGGATACAAATGATGTACAGTAAAGTACGAGGATACTAATGACGTACAGTAAAGTACGAGGATACAAATGACGTACAGTAAATTACGAGGATACTAATGACGTACAGTAAAGTACGAGGATACAAATGACGTACAGTAAAGTACGAGGATACTAATGACATACAGTAAAGTACGAGGATACAAATGACATACAGTAAAATACGAGGATACAAATGACGTACAGTAAAGTACGAGGATA
This sequence comes from Cherax destructor, assembly GCA_009830355.1. Taxonomy (NCBI): domain Eukaryota; kingdom Metazoa; phylum Arthropoda; class Malacostraca; order Decapoda; family Parastacidae; genus Cherax; species Cherax destructor. The sequence goes on along the minus strand of WNWK01003436.1, from coordinate 138,219 downwards.
CTAATGACGTACAGTAAAGTACGAGAATACAAATGACGCACAGTAAAGTACGAGGATACTAATGACGTACAGTAAAGAACGAAGATACAAATGACGTAAAATAAAGTACAAGGATAAAAATAACATATAATAAAGTACAAGGATACAAATAACATACAATAAAATACGAGGATACAAAAAGTATATTAAACGAGGATATAAGTGACATACAGTATAGAACAAGGATACAAATGACATACAATAAAGTACAAGGATTCAAATAACGTACAATAAAGTACAAGGAAACAAATACTAACGTACAAAGTACGAGGATACAAATAACGTACAATAAAGTACGAGGACACAAATAACGTACTGCCGACAACACACATGCGACGCTGCAGAATAAGCGCTAAGCCCGTAGGGGTCACTTCAACCCCTGGTGGGAATGCAGAGAAATCGGTTTTATTCGAGAAGAGGGAAAGTTCAACTAATTCTCTGACTGCTTTAATTACGTAAATTTATATAACTGTTTCTGCTGTCTTAACCTAAATTACATTAACCTGAGAGACCATATATGAGAGGTGGGGGAGGCCATGACCATACATGAGAGGTGGGGGAGGCCATGACCATACATGAGAGGTGGGGGAGGCCATGACCATACATGAGAGGTGGGGGAGGCCATGACCATACATGAGAGGTGGGGGAGGCCATGACCATACATGAGGTGGGGGAGGCCATGACCATACATGAGAGGTCGGGGAGGCCATGACCATACATGAGAGGTCAGGGAGGCCATGACCATACATGAGAGGTCAGGGAGGCCATGACCATACATGAGAGGTCAGGGAGGCCATGACCATACACGAGAGGTCAGGGAGGCCATGACCATACATGAGAGGTCATGGAGGCCATGACCATACATGAGGTCAGGGAAGCCATGACCATATATGAGAGGTCAGGGAGCTCACAATAATACATGAGAGGTCAGGGAGGTTACAATAATACATGAGAAGTCAGGGAGGCCACGACCATACATGAGAGGTCAGGGAGGTCAAGACCATACATGAGAGGTCAGGGAGGTCAAGACCATACATGAGAGGTCAGGGAGGTCAAGACCATACATGAGAGGTCAGGGAGCTCACAATAATATATGAGAGGTCAGGGAGGCCATGACCATACATGAGATGTCAGGGAGGCCATGACCATATATGAGAGGTCAGGGAGGCCATGACCATACATGAAAGGTCAGGGAGGCCATAACTATACAGGAGAGGTCAGGGAGGCCACAACCATACATGAGAGGTCAGGGAGGCCACGACCTTACATAAAAGCTCATGGAGGCCACAACTATAAACGAGAGGTCTGGGAGGTCACAACTATAAACGAGAGGTCTGGGAGGTCACAACTATAAACGAGAGGTCAGGGAGGCAACGGTCATACACGATAGGTCAGGGAGGCAACGATCATACACGATATTTCAGGGAGGCAACGACCATACATGAGAGGCTTAGGTCATAACCATACATGAGAGGTCAGGAAGGTCACGAGGTAGCATGAGAGGTCAGAGAGGTCACACGAATTCATGGTCAGGAAGGTCACAACCATACATGAGAAGTCAGGGAGGTCACAATCATACATGAGAGGTCAGGGAGACCACAACCATACGTGAAAGGTCAGGAAGACCACAACCATACGTGAAAGGTCAGGAAGGTCACAACCATACATGAGAGGTCATAGAGATCACGAGCACGCATGAGAGGGCAGGGAGATCATGATGTAGTATAAGAAGTCAGGGAGGTCAGGTTCATGCATGAGAAGCCAGGGAGGCCACGAAGTAGCATGAGAGGTCTAAGAGTTCAGAAGCATACGTGAGAGGTCAGGGAAGTCAAAAGGTAGCATGAGAGGTCAAGAGTGGCTAATGATATATGATAGGTCATGGGAGGCTAAAAGAGGTTCTGATTAGGAATGAGTGGCCAGTGGAGGTCAAGCCATGAAAGGTCAAGAAAAGTAATAAGAGGATAAGAAAAGTCAAGAAAGGATAAGAATATGCATAAGATATCGAGAAAAGACTTAAAGGATCAAGAAAAGCATACGAGGTCAATTAAAACCACAAGAGATAAAAAACACTGTATAAGAGGTCAAGAAAAATAAGAGGCCAAGAGAATGAATGAGAGACCAAGAGAGCTTCAGCGAAGACATAAGAGGCAAGGGAGGTCAAGAGAAGGGAAGAAACGTCAGAACGCATGAAACGTCAAGAAAAGTCACGAAATCTCGTTAGAGGTCACGAAGAGGTCACGCGGGAGAGGCCAAGGGCCAACACTCAGCCAGGTAATTCCTCATAATCCAGACGAAGGAGAGGCTAAGCCCAGAGGAGTGAGTAATGACCTCTGGCGCTCCTGGATTTGTACTACCCACCCTCACGTCTGCACCAGCACCAGCAGATATATATATATATATATATATATATATATATATATATATATATATATATATATATATATATATATATATATATAGGGTCCACCTCTGGTCAAATTGTGGTACCCATAGCCTCGGAGAAGTGGATAAAAAGCTTCAAGGAAGAATATTTGGATTTCTTCCTTAAGCCATTTGAATATTCCACTTCCTGCCACCCCATCTTTTCAATATCTTTTAATATATGCTGTATATATATATATATATATATATATATATATATATATATATATATATATATATATATATATATATATATATATTAAATTATTAAAGTCAACATCCAGGAAGCTCATAACAGATCTACTTTTTTAAATCCATTTTTAACATGAGTAATTCTTGTTCATGGGGAATTCTAGTTTCAATATTCTATTTATAAATCCTAAAATTCAAAATTATTGGTTGGAGGATGAGGCCAACATAAATGTAGTATTCATAACCCAACACTTAATTTTGCACTATTCATGGTACAGGAGAATTCTTAATATTCTTTATTATTTAATAATAAGTTAGTTTTAGTCCAAAAATATATATCTTTGTATTATTGTCAATGAATAAAAAAAATTATCTATCATTCTATAAAATATTTTGGGGGAAAACACATGCTAAAGGAGAATTCTTAATATATGCTATTCTTCATTATGTAATAATTTATAAGCTACTTTTCAGTGGGTAGCCTTGATGCTGGTGAAGGTCTCCTGATCAAAGGAATTTAATAAATTGTTGAATTAAACTTTCCTCCCATTGCCCAGGCGTTGCATG
>WNWK01003436.1:0-125000 GCA_009830355.1 Cherax destructor | reverse complement strand
GGCGTTGACCCCCGAAACCCTCTCCAGGTAAACTCCAGATAAACCTTACCTGTGAGGGTGTGTATATGCTGTTACCTTATCGTGTAAAGAACCTCTATAGTGGGTCAGAGAATGAGTAGGAATTGTGATGCGTGAGTTCAATCCCCGCCCGTTTCGTGGTTTATTTTTGCTGTAAATATGTATGGTCACTATGGGAATGTTATACGTGTTACCTGTAAGTCGACCCAGGAATCATGTAACGGAATTCTTTTAAACTGCATTATTTTCAAAGTTACTGTGATGGCTAAGCTACCCTGAGAGAGACAGACAGGTATGTATATTGTCTGGGCGAGTGAAGAAGGCTAGTGTTTATTCTGTGAAAAATGCTTTACCACATACAGGAGAGGGCCATTATTTTCATGTATAATTATGTAGCCAGTAAGAATTCAAATCTCTGTTTATAATATAATTTTGGCTTAGGGATTGCCTGTAATATAACGAGATAAAAGTGATGTGTAAACAGAGGAGGCTACAATATATTATATATACTGCTTTTGGGTATATTTACATTTCGTAAAAACAGTTGGCTGATTCACGCCATAATCAAGATATAATATCCAGCTATTCTCAGGTGTACATTTATTGAGCATGCAAAATTCGTAGAATACGGCTAGGAAGAAATTTTTAGTAAACATTTTTTTTTTTTGTCATTACTCCCCTATGTAATAAAATTGTATCGAGAACTTCTCGGGGATTAGTTTCTCTTGTGCCAAGGAGAGCCGTGAGAGGCTGAGGATTTTTGAGGCGAGATGCGTTGGCCCAAAAACGTCGCTTCTGAGCCGACATATCTGACAGGAGGACGAGTTGTCCTAGTGTTCAAAAAATATTATAGATTTATCAATGTTTTCTTGCTGCTGGATAATAGCGACAAGACCAGGAGCCAGTCCTGTAGCCCGATTGGTAGAGCCCTCACCTCACACATTGAGGTACGTGGTTCGATCCCCGGTACGGGTAGAAACATTGGGACGTTCATTTAAGGGGCACGTAAGTTCCCCCGTCTTCTAGTAACATGTTCATTTATCCATTATACTCTACCTTGTCCATAATTACTATCGCATTTTCTTTGTTTCGTAAGGTGAAGTCCAGGACCTATCCTTAATTCGTGGTATAACTTAACAAATCTTTGAAGATAATTGTGTTGCAGACCTCTACAACAATTGTTGGAGAGCAGGGTAATGAACTTCTGCCACCACAATAATACTGTACAGGGGCATTAGAGTCCTAGGTAGAGCAGCAGCCACCATGGAAAATTACATACTAAATGTGTTCAAGGAAAGGTCTGAAAATGGTTGTGCACTGGGACAACAGGATCACGGATTGATAATAAAAGTCTATGGCAAAACATGCAAGAATAGCAGTGTTCACATTTATACTAAAAAACCAGCCACTGATAGAAATACAGTAGGTGGGGTCCCACACAAAACAGTAAATAGATCAACAAGAGCAATATTATTATTTTCATGGAGAGGTGGTTAAACAAACCCAACAGTGAGAAGTCATGTTGCAGACAAGACATTGAAGGTGTCTGGTAGCTCGATCGCTAGCGCACTCAGCTCACACTGAGGTCTGGAGTTCGAATCTCCGGTACGGCTTTAAAACATTACATGTTTCCTTAAGACACCTGTCCCTATTCACCCAACAGTAAAATGGGTACCTGGGTGTTAGTCGCATCCTGGGACAAAACTGACCTAATTTGCCCGAAATACTCTGCATAACAAGCGGCTTTCTATATAGTAGTATGTCATTGATGTCAGCTTGGGCTGTATACCTTGCACTTGTTGTAAATAAAGATAATATTATTATATTATTATTAGATATAATGGCAGTGCCTTGCTGGATGATCGAAATGCCACCAGCACTGGCATTGCTGCAAAGTGGGTACTTACTGCTTGACAGTAGTCAAATACTTTTTTTTTTTTTTGCCCCATTGCAAAAATTGTTTCATTAACTCTAGATAGCTCATGCAATCCAATGATTTATTAGGTTTAAAGCCTATAAACTACAGGAGGGTGATTAAGGCTTCATGACATCCTCACACTACGTCAAGAATATTTCAATCTCTTGAAACAGATAGTATTAAAATAAATGTTCAACAAATATATATATAAATATACAATGGAACCTCGGTTGTCGAACTTAATTTGTTCCAGATGTCAGTTCTACAACAAAAATGGTCGACAACCAAACCAATTTTTCCCATGTGGAAAATTTAAGATTTTCCTAAATTCAGCATGTGTAAATTTGAATAATACAATAATTGTGTAATAAAATGTGATGCTGATTAGACCCTTTGAGAAATTTTAAGCGAAGGGGGGTCTGGAAGAGCCGGAGAGTGACGCAGACGGTGGACGCCATATTGAATTTAATGTGTGAACACTAGACCGAGTTGTGCAATGTGATTAGGCATTCTCTGAGGCCAAATTGGGGTGTATCGGCCTGAATTTGTAATTAGGAACCTGTGTTAATGTCCCCTGCTGAAGAAATGGAACAGGAAATTTGCGAGACCTCAAGAATTACATGTGGATGGCAGAAGATATGGGATGCAAACATCACTCATAGGGAAGTACACCATTAGTCCTTACATTTAGATCTCTAGCTGGCCAGTGTAGGGTCTAGGTGTTAGGCAAGTGTTGTAGTGTTATCCATCTACAGTAATTAAATGGTAAGTGTTAATACCAATTATACTTTGTGTAACCAGCAAGCCAAATCACATACAGTCCACAACTTCAATTTACCAGAGTAGCTGGTTTTAATATTATAATTATTAATTTAATGTCAGGTCTAGCTTTTTGTGAGAGGTAGGGAGTGGGTTTCGAAGGAGTTACATTTCAGTGACCTGCTGTGACTGAAGTCCCACTTACCTCACACCCAAATTACTTGCAGGTAATAATTCAGGTAATACCCTGTAAATCTCATGCAGGTAATTTACTCAAATAATTTTCACAAATAATGTAAATAGAATTAATCCATTCCAGACCAAAAATGACAATAGTATAATAATTTATTAATAATAATGTACTACTACATAAAACAAAGTATAAAATTCTACAGCGCACGGAAACTGTAAAAATGAAAACTAAATGAAAATTTAAATGAAATACTGTACAGTAAATGAAAATTTAACTGCCTCTTACCTGTCAGAGAGCTAATGGCAAAATTCTAGCAGCTTCAAATCTTGCGGGAGAAAGCTGGTAGGCCTACATGCGAGAGAATGGGTTTACACAGTCAGTGTGCGCAGTATAAAAAAAATCCTGCAGCACGCAGTGCATAATGAAAAAAAAACAGCGACTGTGTTTTTGGTTTAAAACAGCGACTTTGCGGTGTATTTTCTTATATTTATGGTTGTATGTATTCTAATTTTGTTGATAGAATGGAAGATATATTACATAAATACAGATGATTTTCAATTGTTTAAAGACTAAAAGTAGCTTGAAATTGAGTTCAAAGTAGAGGAAATGTTTGATTTTTGCCGATGCTCAAGAGTAAACAAATCATATCATGCGTCCAATACATGTCAACTAGTGGGTCTAATATGCATTCACTAATGCGCTGATATTATTTATACAATGATGTAGTAGTCTGAATAACAGTAAATCTATTTTTTGTGTGAATAAAAATTCAAAATGAAAAACAAGCGTAATATAAGAGGGACCTGGAGATGTGACTAATGAATAGATAAAATGTTATTTTGGTGCCAGGAATGTCTGCATTGTTTATGCTGGACCCTATTTTGAAACTGGCCTTTCTTGAATTTTGTGTGAAATTGGCCGAATTAGTAATTTCAGATCATTTTAGTTGAAATAGGTAAATGGGAAGTTTCTTGTATTCAATCGATAAAATAAAAGGAGTTCTAGCGAAATTGCTAGGAGTTTGGTTGATTGGAACAATGGAATTGGCTCAAAATAGGGATCAAAGTGGGTGAAATCGCTGATGCTTAAATATCGCCAAGACCGCTAACTTCAAGATAGTGTAATTCCGTAAGTTTTCCATCAAATTTCGTACTTTTGGTTTCATTACCTTCACAAGAGCTCAAGAGATGTTTCGTTACCTTCGCAAGAGCTCAAGAGATGTTTACAGCACAAGTGTTAGTCGCTATACTGAGACCCATGCTGTGAACTTTGGTGATCATGTAATACAAGCATTGTTGGTCGACAACCAAGACCACGTGCGAAAACCAGGACCAAATTCCTTGTTCAAAAACCGATTTGTTCGACAACCGAGGTTCCGCTGTATATATAGTATTCTCTTTCAACAAACCAGCTGTATCCCACCAAGGCAGAGTGGTCCAAAAGAAATACAACAGTTTCTCCTTTTAAATTTAGAAATATATACAGAAGGGGTTACTAACCCCTTGCTCCCGGCATTTTAGTCTTCTCTTACAACACGCATGGCTCACAAAGTTAAAATTCTGTTCCACTTCCCATGGAGATAAGCGGAAATAAACAAGAACAAGAACTAGTAAGAAAAAAGAGGAAAACCCAGAGGGGTGTGTATATATAATTGCTTGTATATGCATGTGTAGTGTAACCTAAATGTAAGTAGAAGTAGCAAGACGTACTTGAAACCTTGCATGTTTATGAGACAGAAAAAGAGACACCAGCAATCCTACCATCATGTAAAATGATTACACGCTTCCGTTTTACACTGTCCTGCCAAGTGAGTGTAAAACAGAAGCCTGTAATTGTTTTACATGATGATAGGACTGCTGGTGTTTTTTTTTCTGTCTCATAAACATGCAAGATTTCAGGTACGTCTTGCTACTTCTATTTACACTTAGGTCACACTACACATGCATGTACAATCATATATATATACCCCCCAGTGGGTTTTCTATTTTTACAAGTTCTTGTTCTTATTTATTTCCTCTTATCTCCATAGGAAAGTGGAACAGAATTCTTCCTCCGTAAGCCATGCGTGACGTAAGAGGCGACTAAAATGCCGGGAGCAAGGGGCTAGTAACTTTTTCTCCTGTATACATTACTAAAGTTAAAAAGAGAAACTTTTGTTTTTCTTTTTGGGCCACCCTGCTTCGGTGGGGTATGGCCAGTTTGTTGATTATTATTATTATAATCAAAAGAAGCACTAAACCACAAGGGTCATACAGGCCAGTTTGTTGAAAGAAGAAAGATATATACAGTAGACCATTATATTGGCACGTTTTGGTTATTGCACTATTGAAAAATTGCGACACAATTTTATACAACACTTCATAAAATTAACTTAACACAGTTCGGTTTGAGAGGGGGAAAAAATTTGGCGCATCACCCGCAGGATACTTTCCCAACACATCTAGGAGCTAGCTGTGTTTATTATTATGTTTCTGGATTGAGTTTAGGTCTTTTAATTGCCATATCTGTATCTGCCAAGCAATCATGGCACCCAGTAGGCATACAAGTGTTGCTGAAAGTGGCAAGAAAAGGTTTAAGTGTTTAAATCTAGGAGTTACAAAGAAAATCGAGATATTAGACAAGTTTAAGAGTGGCTCACGTGTGGTGGATATAGAGAGGGCCTATGGCCTTAATGAAGCGTCAGTTCGTACAATTAAAAAGAATGAGGTGAATATACGAGCTTGTGTAGTGAATAACCCAGGATATCATCTCATAAAAAGAATGACACGTAGATCACAAGAAGTAAATAAAACTGAAAACTTGTTGCTTGAGTGGATCGAACAAAAAACAAAGAAAGGTGCACCACTTAATTTTATCGTAATTAGGAAAAAGGCCTTACAGTTGTTTAAAGCAGTGTTTGATAAGGAAGGCCTGAAAAAGAGTGTATGTTTAGCACAGGCTGGTTCCACAACTTTAAGTTGCGTAATAAGTTACATAATATTTAGTTTTCTGGTGAAAGTACTTCAGCTGATTGTACAGTAGCAAGCAATTTTCCTGCTGGATTGCAGGAAATTATTTCTGAGGGTGGCTATGAGCCATATCAAGTGTTTAATGCTGATGAGACAAGTGTTTTTTGGAAGGAAATGCCAACAAGAACTTATATCAGTCAGCAAGAGAAAAGTGCACTAGGCTTCAAGACAGCAAAGGATCGCTTCACCTTGCTCCTTTGTAGTAATGCGTCAGGTGATTTCAAGTGTAAGCCCATGGTTATTTACCGCTCTAAGAATCCTCATGCTTTGAAAGGTGGAGATAAAAACACCTTTCCAGAAATTTGGAGCACAAACCAGTCACTAGTTTTCCCATGCTTGAGAGTCAGGTTAAGGAAATTGTTCAGCTGGCAAGGAGATTACCAAGTGATGGTTTTGAAGATATGAATGAAGATGTGAATGAGTTCTTAGAGGATGATGATGAAGACTGGAGTCCAGAGGAAATGTTGGCAGAGCTCGATGCACAGATACAAGGGAGCCATATAACAGAAGATGAAGAAGAGCCAGAAGAAAAACAGTTAACATTGCAGCAGTTACGTGAGCAGTTCCATATTATTGGTAAACTTGCAGACTTTTTCACTGAAGAGGACCCTGACAAATTTAGAAGCAGTGCTTTGAAATGGGGCCTAGACCACCTGATGATGCCTTACCATCAGCTGTATAATGTACTGCAGGGTAAAAGAACCCAGAGATCCATTACAGAATTTATGCACACTCCAATACAACCATCGACTTTAGTACCAGAACCTGTACCATCCACTTCTGCCAATAACCAACAACCATCCACCTCAGCCCAGTAGGGCCAAACCATGCATCTCCACTCTCTTCACAATCATCCACAAACACCAGTACCCACAACTTAAGGTAAGAAATACAGGTCTGCCATCAGTAATCCGGCAATCACTTATCCGGTTCCATCAGTAATCCAGCAATCACTTATCCGGTTCCATCAGTAATCCGGCACTAATTTCGGCTAGCATAATTTCAAATTTCATCATTATACTGACTCAAATATTGTGCAGATGGTTGTATATCCACAGCAGCAAGCCAGTGGAGGAGAAAGCAGTGATGAAAATGAGGAAGATGTAGCAGAGTCTCTATTGATAGGTTAATTAAGTGTATTCTAACCTAACCACTCTGTAATCCAGCAAACTCACTAATCTGGCACACTACAGGTCCCAATTAGTGATAGCCGACCTGTACTACTATTTCTGTTGCATTTGTAGTCTTAAGCAGTAAAAACATAATATATCACGACAATAAACTACAATTACATATTCATTTTTATTTTTGTAAGATCTGTTGGTCTAAAAAAAAGTTTTTGGGGGCTCCCAGGAACATAACCCTATTTTGCCCATAAGTTCTTCAGTTTATCTAACATGGTTTTTACCTAACACGCATTTTCAGGAACATAACTACAGTGTAATATAACGGTCTACTGTATACACATACACACACACTAAGAGATTTATACACCTTGGTGTATATATACCAGGCTGAATAACCCAGCACAGGAGACTGATATACATGATTAACAAGCCTTTTTATTCATCTATATATTTTAACAAGTCTTTGGATATTCAACAATATTTTTTGCATTTTTACAACGGTGATCAACATATCAAATATGTACAGTGGACCCCTGAGTTTCGGTCACCTCGGAAATCGAACAATTATATAAGTTTAATATTGTAAGTGCTTTTGAATGTGTATTTTTGGGGGTCTGAAAGGACTAATCTAATTTACATTTTTCCTTAAGGGAATAAATTCGTTCTGTAATGGCACTTGAACAGCCTTCTGGAATGAATTATGACCGAAACTCGGGGTCCACTGTACAATAAAATATATTACTGTACACTGTAGTAAATACAAAAACAAACATTTAATTAATATCAAACTTAACTTCATTTTATAAATTACAGAAAAAATATAAACAATTATTAAAGGCACAGTGTTAAATGTGGGATACTTGAGCAAAGATTTCAAACACTGAGGTACTCAAGTTAACTTTGCTATGTACAAACTTGAAACATTAACATATACTGTATACATTACATAAATAAATGGATTCAGAAGCAACACAACATTCAATCCTAAACTGGACCAAAACTTTTGCTAGTCCTTTAATTATGTCAACATTACTATACATGATAACACAAGACTTAAGAAAGACATCAACACTAGTCACAATTTACCCCCACATTAGTAACAAATAGCACTGTTTCATTCAGTCCTAGGAAGGTACCAATATGAAATACAATATTTCTATAAACAATGTAATCAGAGTAATTCCAGAAGCTACTGCATATCAAAACCAGGTTGCTGTCATCTTTCCAGCTCCATCAAGATAAAGGTCAAATCATACCAATGATAAATGCTAGTACTATTGTACATACCATAGACCATTGCCAGCCGTGTGTAAAATGTAGTTCTGTGCTAGCACAGAACTACATTTGGTATACAGAAGACACCAACAGTATAGCAACTTTAATGTAGCAACAATTATTATGAAGCGCAAACACCACCACAGCAAATCTATCATGTGAAGTAGGTAACTGAATAGTAGAGCATTTGGTTCATCCAAAGGAACCCAGGTTTAATCATTGGGCAAAGACAGACAAATGAGCAAATCCCTTGCACCTTCTGCCCTGGTTCACCTAGCAGTAAATATGTACAGTTCCTAGGAATTAAATGACTTATGAGTCACATCCAAGTGTGGAGGCCCAAAGGATTTCACTAAAAGAAAGCCTCAATGCTTTCTTGAGTTATCCTACATTATTAACAGAGAAAAATCTACAACTACAATAGGATGTATGCTTTTCTACTTGCATAATAATCTTAGTCAAGTTACAATAATTTAGTGACTTGTAAGGCAGATACAGTGGACCCCCGAGTAACGAACACCCCGGAAATCGTACAATTATGTAAGTATAATATTGTAAGTGCTTGTGGAAGTGTATTTTTGGGGGGTCTGAAATAGACTAACCTACGTGACATTATTCCTTAAGGGAGTAAATTTGTTTGGTAATGGCACTTGAGCAGGCTTCTGGAATGAAGTTTTTATGTTACTCGGGGGTCCACTGTATTAGCAAATGTAAAGTGGCAAAATTTGTATGTATTCTGTGCATTTTGTTTATATATACTTCACATATATAAAGATCAACATAAGTTTATGGTGCTTCTGAAGCAATGATCTGACAACTATCAGGTCCAAAACTGAGCAATAGTATGTCATAAAATTGTTTGTGTACTCTATTGTAGTTTACATGTGCATATTTTGCAAAACTTGTACTATAGGTTTGAACAGGCCCAGAGTTTGCTTATATCTTCACTGTAGAAGCATAGATTAATTTTATTTTTACAGCAGCAAATATTTTGTACAATGTGAAAGGGGCTCACTTAATCGTAGCAAGTGATTAATTGTTTGATTACTATCAAGAGAATAAGTAATTGTACCCTTCAGCTACCATGTCAAAAATATTTAAAAATTTATTACAGTATAAAAAAAACACAGGTTTAATGCCTCTTTATGCAAAAACAATAATACTGTAGACATGGTCCACATAGACATGGTCTATGTGGAAGCAGGCTATTTGGGGGGTAGACTAGGTAGACCTTTTTGGACTTCGTAGTTTGATGGAGGACTCACTCCGGTGCAACTTTCGTGTCGATCACAAATGGGTCTCAGCCGTGTATTAATAATAATACTGTACCAGTAATATTAAATATACTGTCACAAAAATATCTAAAGTAAGTAAAGTGATTGCTTGTAAACTTCACCTATTTGTACAGAAGTAACACTTCATTTATTACACAATTATTGGTAATAAACTTAGCTGGCTTGGAATATGAAATTCTGACACAATAACTGGACTGTCTTGACATACTAATATGGCAATCCCACTGCCTAGCATGAATTACTTCTGATAAGACTGAAGATTAAGAAGGAATCTCATCTCAACTGTCTTCCTAACTAAAAGTTAAACCCCTTGCCACTCCATCAATATGTAAAATTACATGGTGTGACTGAACTGCACTAGTAATGGATAATATTTACAAAACAAATATTCCACTAAGCTCCAAGACATTGATTATGCAATGGCTTACTGGCTTAGAAAAGTAGCAGAAAGTATTGGGACATTTCATTTCATCTCAAAACATTTGGACTTCAGTCTTGTAGGCATGCTGCATGCAAGATTGAAGTTCAAACCTTACAAGTTGTCTTGTCTGATCTGAGATGCCAGATGTTACAAAAAAAAAAAAAAAAAAAATGGTGCTCGGTAATTCAGGATCTACTGTATGGTAAATTAGTGTAATAATGATTTTAATTAAATAAAAATTTATGAACAAACTTATATAATGATGATTTTAATTAGAGTAAACATTAATTAATAAAAAAAATTCAAGCTATAGAATCTTTGCTTCCCAAGAGAACAGATAGTTCTTTGAAATTTTAATTTGTAGTATTACATAGTAAAAGGAATAAAAAAAGTAGTTCACCAAAAATGTATAAATCTTTCATAAATTGTTTTAACACTAATGGGTGACTGAACTACTGAAAGGAACAGGGCTCAATCCCCATAAGAAATGAAATACATGAGCAAGTCTCCTTACTTCTGGTGCCCCTTGTTCACCAGACAATAAACAAACCCAATCTATGACTTAGTTGTGTTTTAGTGGTCACATACTAGGGCAGAGGAACTGTAGGATCTCAACAGAAATAAGTCACACTGCTTGACTTTGGGAATATCTGAATGTTAAAGAAAAGCAATGTTATGAATGAAAGGAAAATGGATGTCTTGTTACTAAGTAAAACATTAAAAAAGTTAGAAGAGTTTAAATAGAGGAAGAAATAGAGATTAAGTCTGGTGTGTCAGAGTAAAAATAAAGGATTGGCAATACTGTCGAGTGAACTGGAAAACTAATTGGGTATGTGCGAAGCTCGTTAAAAGTATTCACATGGGTGTGAAAGAAATGCATGACAGGTTCTAGTACGTTTTGAGTGAAAATAAGAATTTTTAACAAATGAGAAAAATTTGGAGAGACTATAAATAAAATAGGACTAATGAAAGTTTCAGGAAGTTCCTGGTGTAAAACCAAATAAGAGACATTTAGTAATGTGTTGCTTACAATGAGGTTTGATGATTTGTTAATACAGCAGATAGTTTAAAAGCAAGTGAAAGGTGGACATAGGTAGAAAGAGCTTAAACTGAATACAGCCTCTCATCACTTAATGACTGAGTTTCATTCCTAAGACCTCATCGTTAAGCGAATTCGCCGCTAAGTGAGGACCATATTATAATGGTACAGTAGACCCTCGGTTTTCGCCGAAAATTCTTTCCAGAATGCTGTGTGAGTGCCGTTACCGAACGAATTTGTTCCCATAAGGACAAATGTAAATTACATTAGTCATTTCAGAACCCCCAAAAATACACTTAAAAAAGCACTTACGAAAATACACTTACATAATTGTTTGAGTTTTTAGGTGACCGAAAACCGAGGGTCCACTGTAGTGGGTTTGTGTCATTCATCTTTGATATTGTTTTAATGTCACCTTTGCACCATTTATAACATTTCTGGTATATTTTTCAATGTTTATACAGTAGTGTACTGTATATTGTAATAAACAGAATAGAGGAAATCAGCTCTAATATACATTATTTAGGTATGCATACTGGTCAGAGAGCCCGTCGTAAGTCAGAGGCGTCGGTAAACGAGTACGTCGCTAAGTGGGGAGAGGCTGTATATTAAAAAATATACTAAAAGATATAAACAACTGTTGCAATAAAGGTTTGCTATTTCCATAAAAGTAATGAGGATGTGTAAATGATGTGGAGGAGATTTAAGTATGCAGTGTCAGTTAGGTTAGGTAATAGGAAGGTAGATGCAGGATAGAAACGACCAGAAGTTAAATAAAATTGAAAGAATGCAAAGATAAAAAAAACATAAGGAATTAAGAACCTGGAGTTTGCCATCAGAATAGACAAATATTGTATCATCTCATCACTTAAACTGTTTTCAAAATATTGCCTTCCTTTATAGGTTCAATTAATACATGTAGACATTTGAAACTTCTCGTATACACTACTCTAATGTAGTGATTTATAGTGCATATGCCAAGGAATACTCAACACCCAATTGCCAGGTGAAAATCATACTAAATTAAAGGATAGAGCACCATACAATGACTTAAGTCTTCTTACAAATTAACACTGGCATAAATATTCCTTCAGCATACATACAATGCCCTTACCCAAAGCTCTAGTATAATGTGTTGAACTTCACAGCTTGAATCTTTTCTTTCAAAGTTATTGTTCCTCTTGAAGAATGCATTATGCTTCCTTGCTATCCTTCCTGGAAAAGAATGAATCTTTCTTGGGTGTGCTCCAAGAATATTATTCCTTCTTTGATTTAAAGGGTTCAACAAGTGTATTCTTGACAATACCTAGGTTCCAGAGCCTAATGGACAGCATAGCACCTAGGATGGACCCAGCCCAGTATACCACCACGTGCTCAGCATTGGTGTGGCCGCGGCAGCTCCATTTTAGACCTGTTGCTAAGACTGGGTTGAAGTAGCCACCAGAGTAGTTGAATGCTGAAGCAGAGAAAATTAGTTTTATTACATTAATAAGGCTAGTTCACTGACCCAAAATATACATTAGCTTATTCTGGGGAGCTGCTGAAATTAACACATTAACACAAAGTGTGACAGCTTACAGCAATGTTGATTTTGCATTCAATGACAGCATTAAATACCTCTTGTTGTGTCATAAATAATCTTCTACTTTCAACAAACTGGCCATATCCCACCGATGCAGGGTGGCCCAAAAAGAAAAACAAGTTTCTCTTTTTAACTTTAGTAATGTACAGTGGTCCCCCGCCTAACGAGCAAAATTCATTCCAGAAGCCTGCTCAAGTGCCATTACCAAACGAATTTACTTCCTTAAGAAATAATGTCACGTAGGTTAGTCTATTTCAGACCCCCAAAAATACACTTCCACAAGCACTTACAATATTATACTTACATAATTGTACGATTTCCGGGGTGCTCGTTAGGCGCGGGACCACTGTACATATATACAGGCGAAGGGGTTACTAGCCCCTTGCTCCCGGCATTTTAGTCGCTTCTTACGACACGCATGGCTTATGGAGAAAGAATTCTGTTCCCCTTTCCAATGGAGATAAGAAGAAATAAACAAGAACAAGGACTATTAAGAAAATAGAAGAAAACCCAGAGGGGTGTGTATATAGATTACATGCTTGTACATGCATGTGTAGTGTGACCTAAATGTAAGTAGAAGTAGCAAGACATACCTGAAATCTTGCATGTTTGTGAGACAGAAAAAAAAAGACACCAGCAATTCTTGCTTTTTTTCTTTCAACAAATCGGCCGTTTCCCACCAAGGCAGGGTGGCCCAAAGAGAAAAACAAAAGTTTCTCTTTTTAACTTTAGTAATGTATACAGGAGAAGGGGTTACTAGCCCCTTGCTCCCAGCATGTTAGTCGACTCTTACGACACGCATGGCTTACGGAGGAAGAATTCTGTTCCACTTCCCCATGGATATAAGAGGAAATAAACAAGAACTAGTAAGAAAATAGACGAAAACCCAGAGGGGTGTGTGTATATATATGCTTGTACATGAATGTGTAGTGTGACCTAAGTGTAAGTAGAAGTAACAAGACATATCTGAAATCTTGCATGTTTATGAGACAGAAAAAAAGACACCAGCAATTCTACCATCACATAAAACAATTACAGGTTTTCATTTTACTCTCACTTGGCAGGATGGTAGTACCTACCTGGGTGGTTGCTGCCTACCAACCGGGACATTTTGGGCAGACTAATGCTAATGCTTACTAACTACGTAGTACTTAAAACTAGACATGGGTTATAGGATGGTAAATTTTAATTATTCATTACTTTACCCTATTACGTACTAAAGTGAGGTAGCTAAAGAATTTTATAATTAATAAGATTTCTAGTGAGGTAGCAAAAAACAAATCACAGTATTACAATACGTACAATTTACAATGTTCTTCTTCTTCTTTCAACACGTCGGCCGATTCCCACCGAAGCGGGGTGGCCCAAAATGAAAAACGAAAGTTTCCCATTTTACATTTAGTAATATATACAGGAGAAGGGGTTACTAGCCCTTGCTCCCAGCATGTTAGTAAGCCTCTTTACGACAGCATGGCTTACGGAGGAAGAATTCTGTTCCACTTCCCCATGGAGATAAGAGGAAATAAGAACAAGAACTAGTAAGAAAATAGAAGAAAACCCAGAGGGGTGTGTATATATATGCTTGTACATGAATGTGTAATGTGACCTAAGTGTAAGTAGAAGTAACAAGACATGCCTGAAATCTTGCATGTTTATGAGACAGAAAAAAGACACCAGCAATCCTACCATCATGTAAAACAATTACAGGCTTCCGTTTACACTCATTTGGCAAGACGGTAGTACCTCCTGGGTGGTTGCTGTCTACCAACCTACTACCTAGGATTTACAATGTTACAACAGTATAATTTTAAGTATGTGTAATGTTTAGAGTATGTGCCTCAAATCTTTTGACTACAACCCACAGGATATGAGACAACTGGTGTACTAAACTATTAGATTTATATTTAATAACACTTTTTGATGCAGCAAACCCTATTAGGCTATAAAGTAATTATTGATGGAATGGGCAGCTATATTACTGAGTAATACAGTACAGTGGACCCCTGGTTTTCGTGATTTTTTCGTTCCAGAATGCTGTTCAAGTGCCATTACCAAACAAATTTATTCCCATAAGGAATAATGTAAAGTACACTAGTCCTTTTATACCCCCAAAAATACACTTACAAAAGCATTTAAAAAAATACACTTACATAAAAGGGCGAGTTTGGAGCAGGACGAACACCGGGGGTCCACTCTATATGGTAATAGCACTTCCAGTTGCATTTTAAACATTGTGATTGTTGATTAAAATAACAATAGAGAATACATTCTGAAAATGGTGTTACACAGGTACAGTACATACTACAAAATGACTATTTTATCCATTTCATTAGGAAGATGCACATTTCAGCTATGACTCACCAAGTACGACCATGGAAGTAGAAAAGAAGGAGTCGATAGCAGGAGCAAATCTGGGCTCAACCTCACCAAGAGATCGGGATGCAATTCGGCAGGCACAGGTAAGCACGCACTCAATGAGGAAGCCAAAGAAAACAGGAACCTGTAGGTCAGCTGTGCAGTCGTCAACACCACGTCCAACGTGTGTCTGTGCCAGCTCCATCATCCAGATATACTTCACCCATCTGTAATGCACACTTCAAAAGTAACACCTTACCAATTCATAAATATAACTAACAATCATATCAGTTCCCAATTACATACTGCCAACTACTGAAGACTTGATAAAGCTCTACACATGAGCAAAATGCCTCAATAAAATAGTGTTCAGGAGTCAGGAGTATCTGAGAGAGTTAGAGCTAAGGAAGGGGTAGCAATAATGTTGAAGGATCAGTTATGGAAGGAGAAGAGGGAATATAAATGTGTAAATTCAAGGATTATGTGGATTAAAATAAGGGTCGGGTGCGAAAAGTGGGTCATAATAAGCGTGTATGCACCTGGAGAAGAGAGGAGTGTAGAGGAAGAGAGATTTTGGGAGATGTTAAGCAAATGTATAGGAACTTTTGAACCAAGTGAGAGAGTAATTGTGGTAGGGGACCTAAATGCTAAAGTAGGAGAAACGTGTAGAGGGTGTGGTAGGTAAGTTTGGGGTGCCAGGTGTAAATGATAATGGGAGCCCTTTGAACTTTGTATAGAAAGGGGTTTAGTTATAGGTAATACATATTTTAAGAAAAAGAGGATAAATAAGTATATACAAGATATGATGTAGGGCGTAATGACAGTAGTTTATTGGACTACGTATTGGTAGATAAAAGACTGTTGAGTAGACTTCAGGATGTACATGTGTATAGAGGGGCCACAGATATATCAGATCACTTTTTAGTTATAGCTACAGTGGGAGTAAAAGGTAGATGGGATACAAGGAAAATAGAAGCAGTAAGTAAGAGAGAGGTGAAGGTTTATAAACTAAAAGAGGAGGCAGTTAGGGTAAGATATAAACAACTATTGGAGGATAGATAGGCTAGTGAGAGTGTAGGCAATGGGGTTGAAGATGTATGGGGTAGATTTAAAAATGTAGTGTTAGAGTGTTCAGCAGAAGTTTGTGGTTACAGGAAAGTGGGTGCGGGAGGGAAGAAGAGCGATTAGTGGAATGATGATGTAAAGAGAGTAGTAAAGGAGAAAAAGTTAGCATATGAGAGGTTTTTACAAAGTAGAAGTGATGCAAGGAGGGAAGAGTATATGGAGAGAAAAAGAGAGGTTAAGAGAGTGGTGAAGCAATGTAAAAAGAGAGCAAATGAGAGAGTGGGTGAGATGTTATCAACAAATTTTGTTGAAAATAAGAAAAAGTTTTGGAGTGAGATTAATAAGTTGAGGAAGCCTAGGGAACAAATGGATTTGACAGTTAAAAATAGGAGAGGAGAGTTATTAAATGGAGAGTTAGAGGTATCGGGAAGGTGGAGGGAATATTTTGAGGAGTTGTTAAATGTTGATGAAGACAGAGAAGCTATGATTTCGTGTATAGGGCAAGGAGGAATAACATCTTGTAGGAGTGTGGAAGATCCAGTTGTGAATGTGGGGAAAGTTCGTGAGGCAGTAGGTAGAATAAAAGGGGTAAGGCAGCTGGGATTGATGGGATAAAGATAGAAATGTTAAAAGCAGGTGGGGATATAGTTTTGGAGTGGTTGGTGCTATTATTTAATAAATGTATGGAACGGGTAAGGTACCTAGGGATTGGCAGAGAGCGTGTATTGTTCCTTTGTATAAAGGCAAAGGGACAAAAGAGAGTGCAAAAATTATAGGGGAATAAGTCTGTTGAGTGGGAGCAAGGTGCTAGTAACTCCTTCTCCTGTATATATTACTAAATGTAAAAGGAGAAACTTTCGTTTTCCTTTTGGGCCACCCTGCCACGGTGGGAAACGGCCGACATGTTGAAAGAAAGAAGAAGTCTGTTGAGTGTACCTGGTAAAGTGTATGGTAGAGTTATTATTGAAAGAATTAAGAATAAGACAGAGAGCAGGATAGCAGATGAACAAGGGGGCTTTAGGAAAGGTAGGGTGTGTGTAGACCATGTGTTTACAGTGAAACATAGGTGAACAGTATTTGGATAAGGGTAAAGAGGTTTTTGTAGCATTTATGGATTTAGAAAAGGCGTATGATAGGGTGGATAGGGGGACAATGTGGCAGATGTTGCAGGTGTATGGAATAGGAGGTAGGTTACTGAAAGCAGTAAAGAGTTTATATGAGGATAGTGAGGCTCAGGTTAGTGTGTGTAGGAGGGAGGGAGACTATTTCCCAGTAAAAGTGGGCCTTAGACAAGGATGTGTGATGTCACCATGGTTGTTCAATATATTTATAGATGGGGTTGTAAGAGAAGTGAATGCAAGGGTCTTGGCAAGAGGTGTGGGGTTAAAAGATAAAGAATCAAATACAAAGTGGGAGTTGTCACAGTTGCTTTTTGCTGACGACACTATGCTTTTGGGAGATTCTGAAGAGAAGTTGCAGAGGTTGGTGGATGAATTTGGTAGTGTGTGTAAAAGAAAATTGAAAGTGAATATAGGAGAGTAAAAAGATTAGGTGACG
Source organism: Cherax destructor (assembly GCA_009830355.1). Taxonomy (NCBI): domain Eukaryota; kingdom Metazoa; phylum Arthropoda; class Malacostraca; order Decapoda; family Parastacidae; genus Cherax; species Cherax destructor. The sequence continues at coordinate 107,388 of WNWK01003436.1, read as the reverse complement.
AAAGATTGGATATCAGATTGGAGGAGGTGAATGTATTCATATATTTGGGAGTGGACATGTCAGCAGATGGGTCTATGAAGGATGAGGTGAATCATAGAATTGATGAGGGGAAAAGGGTGAGTGGAGCACTTCGGAGTCTGTGGAGACAAAGAACTTTGTCCATGGAAGTAAAGAGGGGAATGTATGATAGTATAGTTATACCAACACTCTTATATGGCTGTGAAGCATGGGTGATGAATGCTGCAATGAGGAGAAGGCTGGAGGCAGTGGAGATGTCATGTCTGAAGTCAATGTGTGGTGTGAATATAATGCAGAGAATTCGGAGTTTGGAAATTAGGAGGAGGTGCGGGATTACCAAAACTATTATCCAGAGAGCTGAGGAGGGGTTGAGGTGGTTCGGACATGTAGAGAGAATGGAACGAGACAAAATGACTTCGAGAGTGTATAAATCTGTAGTGGAGGGAAGGCGGGGTAGGGGTCGGCCTAGGAAAGGTTGGAGGGAGGGGGTAAAGGAGGTTTTGTGTGCGAGGGGCTTGGACTTCCAGCAAGCATGTGTGAGCGTATTTGATAGGAGTGAATGGAGACAAATGATTTTTAATACTTGACGTGCTGTTGGAGTGTGAGCAAAGTAACATTTATGAAGGGATTCAGGGAAACCGGCAGGCCGGACTTGAGTCCTGGAGATCGGAAGTACAGTGTCTGCACTCTGAAGGAGGGGTGTTAATGTTGCAGTTTTATAACTGTAGTGGAAAGCACCCCTCTGGTAACAAAGTGATGGAGTGAATGATGATGAAAGTTTTTCTTTTTCGGGCCACCCTGCCTTGGTGGGAATCGGCCGATGTGTTAATAATAAAAAAAAAAAATAATGTGTACTTTTATTTCATTAAAATCATGTCAGTTTGGCAACACACAAAATAGCCCAAATGATTCCATGCTAATAATGCTTGACAATCTATGAATTACAGTAAAAACCTCAATTTTATATATCTTGATTTGACAGATTTCAGATATAATGAACAAAATCGGTGGTCAGACAACATTTGGAAACAATGGACAAAATCCATTAAATTTTGAATTGTCATTTTTATGGTCTACTGGGTAAATGTATACAGGAGAAGGGGTTACTAGCCCCTTGCGCCCAGCATGTTAGTCGCCTCTTATGAAGAATTCTGTTCCACTTCCTCAGAGATAAGAGGGAATAAACAAGGACAAAAACTAATGAGAAAATACAAGAAAACCCAGAGGGGTGTGTATATATATGCTTGTACATGCATGTGTAGTGTGACCTAAATGTAAGTAGAAGTAACAATTATACCTGAAATATTGCATGTTTATGAGACAGAAAAAAGACAACAGCAATCCTACCATCATGTAAAACAATTACAGGCTTCCATTTTACACTCACTTGGTAGGACACGAGTACCTCCCTGGGCAGTTGCTGTCTATCAACCTACTACCTAGGACTTGTGACCCAAAAAAAGAAGAAATACAGTGGTACCTCGAGTTACGATGGTCCCCAAAATCGCCCTTTTATGTAAGTTTATTTTTTTAAATGCTTTTGTAAGTATATTTTTGGGGGTGTAAAAGGACAAGTCTATTTTACATTATTCCTTATGGGGATAAATTCGTTTGGTAATGGCACTTGAACAGCATTCTCGAACGAAAAAATATTGTAACTCGAGGTACCACTGTACTTTCAACCAAACAGATCACAGCAAAGAGACTCAACAATCCCTGGCTAACACCCAGCATCCTTAAATCTATTAACAAAAGGCACCAATATGAAAAACAATACAGAAGGGGTCTAATAACCAGAGAACAATCCAAACACTACTCATCTATCCTTACCAGCCTGATAAGAAGGTCAAATAAATTATATTATGAGAACAGATTACATAACATAAAAGGTGATATGAAAAAGACCTGGAAAACCCTATCTGCAATTCTAGGAAATAAAAAGATATCCAAGAACAATACCATCAAATTTTCAAAAACAGACGAACCCCTACTCTCACCAACTGAGACAGCAAACAGGCTAAATGTTTTCTTCTCCACCATAGGAAAGAATCTAGCGAGTAAAATCCCAAGCTCTAACACACGTCCAACTGACTACCTCGCCAATACCTACTCTAATACGCTATTCCTAGCTCCTACCAACCCAATAGAAGTCTCGCTCATAATCAACACCCTTAAAGACAAGGCAGGAGACATAAATAGCCTACCACCTTTTATGTACAAAAAAGCTTCACATGTACTGTCACCAATTATTGCAACACTCTTCAATAAATCCATTGAAACCTCAACATTCCCATCAATTCTCAAAATAGCAAGGGTCACCCCGATCCATAAAGGAGGTGATCAAACAGACTTGAATAATTATAGACCAATATCTAATTTTCCACTGCTCTCAAAAATCTTTGAAAAATTAATTCATAAACAGATATATTCCTACCTCATCTCACACAACGTACTCAACCCCAGTCAGTTTGGATTCAGGACCAACAAAAGCACAAATGATGCCATTATACACATGCTAGAGTTAATATACACCGCACTTGAGAAGAAAAGTTCCACTGGGTATCTTCATTGATCTACGCAAAGCTTTTGATACAGTCGATCATGATTTACTGCTCACAAAGCTAGCACACTATGGTATAAGAGGGCACTCGCTCAACTACATAAAGTCATACCTCAGTAACAGAAGCCAATACGTGAACACAAATGGAGCGAACTCTTCAACACAACAAATTACAGTCGGAGTCCCTCAAGGAAGTGTACTGGGTCCACTCTTACTCCTCATTTACATCAATGACCTACCTAATGCATCACAACTACTCAAACCCATATTATTTGCAGATGACACAACATATGTCTTCTCTCACCCAAATCCAGTCATACTGGCCAATACTGTTAATGCCGAATTACAGAAAATATCAACATGGATGACGACTAATAAACTTACTCTAAATACTGACAAGACCTACTTTATACAGTTTGGAAACAGAGTTACAAATGTTCCACTTAACATAACACTCAATGGTTCACCCATCACAAGACTCACAGAGGGAAAATTCCTAGGAATCCACATTAACAGTAGCCTTAAATTCCAAACACACATACAATAAATTTCCAAGAAAATCTCAAAGACAGTAGGCATATTATCTAAGATACGCTACTATAAATAACAAAAGACACAATACCGTGACTGGAACAATACACACGCTCATCTACCCATATCTCACTTATGGAATCTGTGCATGGGGATCAACAACATTAAATCACCTTAGACCACTCATAACCCAGCAAAAGGCTGCAGTCAGAATGATAAATTCTCACTCTAGACAGCATACTCCACCAATATTCAAAAGCCTAAAACTACTCACCATAAAAAACATTGACACTTATTCTTGTGCCTACTACATACATAGAACTCTACATTCTAATATAAACCCTCCACTCAAAATTCTCCTCACCAACCTTAATAGGACCCATGACCATAACACAAGATATAGATCACTTTTTGATATACCCTATGTCCATATCAACCTATGTAAGAATTCTGTGCACATAAAGGGCCCCAGAATCTGGAACTCATTACCAGGAAATGCTAAAATGACCTTGTCTGAAAATAAATTTAGGACTACTCAAAAACCACCTACTTACCCAAAACTAAAATGGACCCGAGTTCTAACTCATCAGTCTGCTAAGCATTACCGAACATTTATCCTTGAAAATGTCAGTAGTTAGTCTATTTCACCAAATACCTACAAGCACTAATATAACTACATAACTGTCAATTCGTTTCGACTGTCCACTGTACTGTATTTAAATTGCTAATATCAGTATCCTATAAATAATTTCCAATATATATTACCACTAACTACCAAATACTCAAACTGTAAATTACTCTCAAAATGCTCAATGTTATTTTCATTAAGATACTAAATTTTTACTATTTTGTTCCATCCTACTAAACACTTGTTTCAATGTCTATCATCATTTTGTAATGAACAATGTATTATCATCATATCATAATTTGAATGATCTACCAATACAATCTCACTCAATTACTCTAATATTATGTTCATAGTCTATGAGCCATTAGATTAAGCTGCCCCTAATGCCAAGACATGCCAGAGGCTCTCCTTGTACTTCAATTTATGATTGTAATGTAAACCTATGTACACGAGCAAAGAAATAAAATTGTATTGTATTGTATTATTGTATCATTCACTCCATCACTGTATTGCCATAGGCATGCTTACACAATTTTGAAAATCGTCCCCACCTGACCATTTCCAATTTCGATAAAATTTTACAGGAAGATTGGCACATATATCAAACTAAGTTTGGGAAAATTTTAGTTAGTGACATGCAATAGTAGTAATGCTATGGTCCTCAGAGTGGAGGCAGGTGAAAATTTCACTGATCCGCTGCACATAATCAACAATATTCAGGTTATTGCTGTGACAGATCTTGAAGAGTAAAAGCTGTGTAAGTAGACATGCCTATATGTACAACTTTTGGAGCCGATTTAAAAAAATTGCAGTTCTAAAACTTGCATGCTTTTACTTTTTTCAAAAAGTAGGCAAAAAATCTGTCGCGTGAAATTGAATCTTGAATTCGGCTACCTGTATCTCTAAAGGAAAACATTATTTTAGTATGACATTATTGTAGCCAGCTACCCAATGTCATACTAAAATAATGTTTTCCTTTAGAGATATAGACAGATGAATTCAAGATTCAAATTTACACAACGGATTTTTTGCCTACTTTGGCTTCATACTGTGAAAAAATGTAAAAACATGTAAGTTTTAAGATTGTAATTTTGGAAATCAGCTCCAAAAGTTGTATAAGAGAGTCTACTTACACAACTTTTACTCTTCTAGATGTGCCACAGCAATAACATGAACACTGCTGACAGTGTGCTGCAGGTTGGTGAAATTTTCACCTGCCTCCACTTTGAGGGCCATAGCATTACTACTATTGCATAGCATGAACTAAAACTTTCCCATGTAAAATTTTATCGAAATTGGAGATGGTCAGGTGGAGACCCCTGGTCCAGTTGACATGGAATGACCTTACAGTTAAAAAACTGCACATATCAACATCCCTCCTTCAGAGCACAGGCAATGTACTTCCCACCTCCAGGACTCAAGTCTGGGTAATGGGTTTCCCTGAATCTCTTCATAAATGTTACTTTGCTTACACTCCAACAGCACATCAAGTCATAAAAACCATTTGTCTCCCCACGTCCCTAACATGCTAACGCACGCTTGCTGGAAGTCCAAGCCCCTCACATACAAAACCTCCTTTACCCCCTCCCTCCAACCTTTCCTAGGCCCACCCATACCCTGCCTTCCTTCCAGTACAGATTTATACATTCTCCAAGTCATTCTATTTCGTTCCATCCTCTCTAAATATTTGAACCACTTCAACAACCCCTCCTCAGCCCTCTGGATAATACTTTCAGTAGCCCCGCAATATATATATATATATATACTGTGTATGTATACAGTATACAGTGGTACCCCGAGTTTCGTAAAGCTCCCAACTCGAACAATTATGTAAGTGTATTATTGAAAGTGCTTTTGTAAGCGTATTTTTGGGGGTCTGAAATGGACTAATCTAATTTACATTATTCCTTATGGGAACAAATTCGTTCGGTAACAGCACTCAAACAGCCTTCCGGAACAAATTATAGCGGAAACTCGGGGTACCACTGTAGTATATATATCGTTTCATTGTTTATTCCAAAATTCTGAGCATACCAGATTCTCTATATTACACAATTTTTAATGTAATCTCACAAATGTGTGGCATGACTAATACTCACCTGAAAGATGCTAGACCACCTATGACCTGAGCAATGATCTTGAGAACTACATGCAGAGGGTTAGCACCGACCTCCACGTATTCCTCCAACAAACTGTATGGGCAAGCAGTGGCAGTACCCCAAGACTGGCCCCACCATATGGTCATCAGGAACAGGTAAACAGCATAAGCATATATGCCATAGTTGTCAGCAACTGGTATCAGGAAAAAGTTAAATTACTGTACTCAAATATTTCACATACACTATTTTGTAAGCAAATTTGCAGTTAGGTACAGTATTTTACATACTTTCAGCAAGTGAATTTGTTACATATTGTATAATAATGAATAGAAAATTTATTATACAGTAATTATATTTGTGAGAATTGCTGAAATAATAGAGGTCATATAGTGTCTGGAGAATAGGGGGTAATCCAGTTTCATCCACATAATGTGAAGGGTACCTCCAATTCCTTGGATCAAGACCCTTTCACAATCCTAAAGTAAGCCCCCCTCCCTTTTCCAATGAAGGGAATATGCATTATAAATTAGACACATATGCAACACTTGGGTATCTTTATTGAGGAAACATTTCGCCACACAGTGGCTTCATCAATCCAATACAAAGTAGAAAGGTGTAAGGAGAGGAGTAGTTTGAGGTAATCAGTCCCTCGGCCTGGAGTCGATGTGTTCAGTCCATCAATCTTGTAGGAAGTACAGCACAGGGCCGTAGAGGTGGCTTATATGCTGTAGTCAGGTGAGGCGAAGCAGGAGGAGGCGGTGTCATAGTGGTACCATCCACTAGTCGAAGTAGGTCTTCGTCCAAAGGTTGGACAAGTGTTGAAGAATTCGTTTGTATTAAGATCCCAAGATGTTGCTGTGTCAGATTAGACACATATGCAACACTTGGGTATCTTTATTGAGGAAACGTTTCGCCACACAGTGGCTTCATCAGTCCAATACAAAGTACAGTGGTACCCCGACTTACGATGGTCCCCAAACACACCCTTTTATGTAAGTTTATTTTTTTAAATGTTTTTGTAAGTGTAATTTTGGGGGTCTAAAAGGACTAGTCTATTTTACATCATTTCTTATGGATATAAATTCGTTTGGTAATGGCACTTGAACAGCATTCTGGAATGAAAAAATATCGCAAGTCAGGGTACCACTGTATAAAGGTGCAAGGAGAGGAGGAGTTTGAGGTAATCAGTCCCTCGGCCTGGAGTCTTGATACAAACTAATTCTTCAACACTTGTCCAACCTTTGGACGAAGACCTACTTCGACTAGTGGATGGTACCACTATGACCCCGCCTCCTCCTGCTTTGCCACTGTGTGGCGAAACTTTTCTTCAATAAAGATACCCAAGTGTTGCATATGTGTCTAATTTATAACTTGTCGGTTCTCTGAACCATTCATCTACGGAATATGCATTATAAATAGGTTCAATTAGTGGTTACCAGTGGATGAAATTTAGTCTGTGAGGAGTAGAAAAAAAGTTTGGGGTTGAAGTGTAACACTATCACAGTCATTTAAAGAATTTATAAAATATTATTACAGAATGTGAATACAGTGGTACCTCGAGTTACGATATTTTTTCGTTCGAGAATGCTGTTCAAGTGCCATTACCAAACGAATTTATCCCCATAAGGAATAATGTAAAATAGACTAGTCCTTTTACACCCCCAAAAATATACCTACAAAAGCATTTAAAAAAATAAACTTACATAAAAGGGCGATTTTGGGGACCATCGTAACTCGAGGTACCACTGTACCTAGAAATAATTTTTAAATACTATACTGTATTAATTTTGATGGGTGTTAACTAAACTGAATCTTATACTGCAGTTGAAGAACTGAAAGTTGAGATGAATAATGGATCTCTAATGTAATGAAGACTAGGATTGATATACAATGTTCTATACCATCTGTACAAGCAGTGTACACAGTAGGACAATTTTCAAATGAAAAAGAGAGATAAAGATAAGAACCATAAGTATAAACAAGTTCACTCTAAAAATTATTGGCGAATAAACTGTAAAACCAGTTGCTAAAAGATGTCTCTAACTGTAGCAGAAGTGATACCTTTATTAAGAATGTTTCACATCCCAACTGTTGCACATGTGTCTTAATCTTCAGGATTTACCATCTCTAAAACCGTGCTGGCTGTTGTTTATGAATGCACTCCTTTCCAGGTACTCCATTACTCTCCTGATAATCTTCTAAATAACCTGATCACGCTTTTTCCAGTCTATAGGGAATACATGGTAAACATAGGTACATTAGTTGGGAGAGCAGGTGACGAGGAGTTGCAATTTTTAGGCTACACCTTGATTGCTGCCTTAAATTTCAGACCTATATCAAAGAAATAGCCAAGAAGGCATCCAAAACAGTAGGCATCTTTTTCAAGATATGGTACTATGTATCCTAAACAGCACTACTTACACTATACCACTCTCTAATCTATCTTTACCTCACCTATGCTATTTGTGCTTGGGGATCTACCATGACCAATAACCTTAAACAAACAAACAATAAACAATTTTATTTCTTTGCATAGGTTACAATGCGTGAATGCATATAAAGTGTGTTGATGGGTACAAAGAAAGCTGGAGTGTGGATGATCACCAATTCCTGCGCCAGACAACACACCCCTCCACTCTTCAAGAGTTTGAACTTACTTAATATACAAAATATGCACTCATATTATTGTGAGTGGTGCAATGAGGAGTCTGTGGAGACAAAGAACATTATCCATGAAAGCAAAAAGTGGAATGTATGAGAGTATAGTTATACTAATGCTCTTATATGGGTGTGAAGCATGGGTGTGGAAACTTTTTTAGTCACTAAAAGTTCCACAGGGTAAGCGAGCCGTTAGGAGCCTTAAACAAACCGTGGATCGGCCCTCGGAGTTTATAAACCCACACTCCCAACCAAAACAACTACACTCCAGCTGATGAAGGTAACTATTATGTACATTTTAATTGATAGATTTATCCACCTAGGCACACCTAGGCAAGTTTGTACAGTTCGAAACTAATAGTAGGATTATTAAGGCAACGTTAGATATTAATAATGTAGCTCTAGCACCCTAATATAGGTAGTTATAGGCCTGAATAGACAAGCATTAGATTATGTTAGCTAACGAGAACTGGCAGTTCTACACTTGAATCTAGGCGAGTAAGAGCACCAGTTCCTTCTTACCAGACCAGACTCCACACGAACAAGACGTGCTGAGATCGAGCAGCACCCCCACGTGACCCAACATCTGTCCTGGGGCCCTGGAGGAGATCCCGAAGTACCGTGGAAATCTGCCTCCATCCAGACCCATTACAGTAAGACTAGGCTTTCTTTCTCTCAGTATCTGGCCAGTTTTCTGGGGGAAACGTTAGTGAGTTATCTGTGGGTCTTAAGCAGACGGACGTCTTTGTGTTGGTATGTACCAGCGTCGTCTCTTAAGTTCAGTCTGGAAGCTAGTGTTACTTACTGCATATATTACTCAAGGGACATCCTAGGAATCAGGGAACTCTGAGGTGCAGGCAGGACACTAATTACCCCATCTTTGCAGACAAAGTTTCTCCACTGCACATGGTGTTAGGAGGGTTATATATAAGGAAGACCAGGACACATAGCCACCCTTTTAATTCAAGTAAGTAAACCCCTTCCAGTATTGTGTAGGCAGTGTGGGATTCCCCTTACTGCAATTAGATAGAAATTTGTACCATAGCCACTTGTAAGTCTGAGAGAAGTGTCTCAGAGTGTCGGTGTCAACAGTGCTTGCTCTAAGTGCAGCTTACAAGGGGGCAGTCTCCAAACAAGTTTCTATAATGGGTGGTGAATGTTGCAACAAGGAGAAGGCTGGAGGCAGTGGAGATGTCATGTCTGAGGGCAATGTGTGGTGTGAATATAATGCAGAGAATCCGTAGTTTGGAGATTAGGAGGAGGTGCGGGATTACCAAAACTATTATCCAGAGGGCTGAGGAGCAATTTCTCCTGAAACAACATGAGCAGCACAAGGAAAGATGTGTAGAGTGTACCAATAGCAAGATTGTCACAAATTCTGAAAGCGAGTGTAAGGGTGATGAACAAGGTGGTGTCCTTAATTACGGTAATGACGAACCCAATAGCTGTGTTGATAACTATAGTGAGCATCATGCGGAGGGCAGTGGTGTCTATGATGTTAGTAATAGTTATGAGTGTAATATAAGTGGTGGTGCCAAGTGTGATGAGGGCAGTGGTGTCTATAATGTTAGTAATAAATGTGAGTGTAATATAAGTGGTGGTGCCGAGTGTGATGAGGTTAACCACATTGACATTAATGTTGAATATAGCACTGCTGATAAATGTAATAAACACAATGTTGGTAGTGGTGTTGGTGATGACAGTTATAGTGATGCGTGTAATGCTAGTGGAGGAGGGAAGGTGAGTGGTAGTGTCACCTATCATACATTCACACATGAACAGCATCGTGCTCTGTGTAAACAAAGACTCCCATGAGGCCTCACAACTGGAAGTGCATTTAAAAAACTCATGGACCAGGGTAACACTGCTGACATTGATAAGGTCTGCTATTTATATTAACAATTTTTTCATTATGCTGAGAAACTAAGCCAGATCCCAGGACTTCTATGATGGATCAAAATTCGTATAAACTTTCTATTTTTAGTTGGAATACTGCATCACTTAGAAAAAGATTTCCTGACCTTCACCATAAAGTCCCCACTGAACCCATTGATGTTGTGTGTCTACAAGAGTGCAGAGTCCCTGAAAAATCCCAGCCCCCTAAATTGCCATCATTTGTTGCATATAACCTCAAATCTACTAACTCTTGTGTTCTATATATTAAAAAATCACTTCCCCATCAACTTCTCACACATAAGAAACAGAGGGGCTACAATACCATGGTGTTAGGATTTATATTGGGAACTCTACTCTCAACATATTTAACTTGTATGCTCCTGCTGATAAGTTTAATTACTTGGAGCTCCCAACTTGTGCTCAGTCACAAGACACAAAAGCATTGGAAACTCAGTTTGGTAATCGTAATGGTAACCAACTGTTGTCACTGTTAAATAGTCATGATAATGTGCAAATTGTAGGTAAGATAAGATAAGATTTCTTCGGATTTTTAACCCCGGAGGGTTAGCCACCCAGGATAACCCAAGAAAGTCAGTGCGTCATCGAGGACTGTCTGTCATATTTCCATTGGGGTCCTTAATCTTGTCCCCCAGGATGCGACCCACACCAGTCGACTAACAACCCAGGTACCTATTTACTGCTAGGTGAACATGACAACAGGTGTAAGGAAACACGTCGAAATGTTTCCACCCGCCGGGAATCGAACCCGGGCCCTCCGTGTGTGAAGCGAGAGCTCAAGCCACCAGACCACCGGGCCACATATCTATGGAGGGGTCCTTGATCTGTGCCTTGGCTTCAACATTACTTCTACCAGCTGTGAGTCTTCCATTGTAACAGATATATCATCAGACAATTTCCCAAGGCTAACCTCACTAGATATTGGTAATACTATCCTTCCTGGTGGGATATTCAAACGGAAATGTTTTAATGTTCCCCCTGATCAACATGATGACTTTGTTGCACATGTGATTGATTTAGATTTTAGATTTTGCCACCGAAGTGGCTAGTTTATTGTGCACCCCATATCCATCCTGTGGATGGTAGCGCAAGAGCATATGGATACACAAAAGGCCTAGGCACTAGGCCCCAAAAGGGTTAACAATTGTACATTTGGATTTATATCTACAGACATAGGGTAGACAGTTTTAGCAGAAGACCAATCAATAGGATGACTGTGATCTCTGACATGACAGAAAAGAGAATTATTAGTGTCGGCAAGCCTAACACTTTTTTGTGCTCCCTAAGTCTGTCAGAAAGAGATCGGCCAGTTTCTCCAAAGTACTGAAGAGGACAGGAGGAGCAAGAAATAGAGTAGACACCAGGAGAATCTATAAAGGGAGGGGAGGTATGAACTAGATTAGTGCGAAGAGTGTTAGTCTGGCAAAAGGTAAGTTTGATGTGTAAGTTTGATGCCATACTCCTTACACTCAAATGCATCCATGTATCTAAGGTTGACACTTTAATTGTAACTGATTCTCTGTCATCCATAAATGCTCTCAACTCAAAGTATAAATTGTGGCATGCTTGTGTCAGAAGCCAGACACAGGTATGGAGGATTGTTGATAGTAGAGTCAGAGTGCACATACTGTGGATACCATCTCACATTGGTCTTCAGATGCATGATAGAACTGATAAATTGGCTAAGTTGTATGCTTTCAAAGAGGGGGTAGATTACAATCTTGGCTTGTCAGTTAGCAGTTTGAGAACAATAATACGAAAAGAACTTCAACTGAATTTTATTGACTTAAGACTCAGGGAGATTGACATCAGTCAGTCCATCTATCATCATTCTATCATGCAGGAGGAGCCACATGTCTATGGTGCATCCAACAAAATAAGCAGACTCTTGGATGTCACTACCGCCCACCTCCGGCTGGGTTATAAGTATCTGTGGCAGGTTAAATCACCACCACCAGATGTAGACCAAACGAAATGTAAACTTTGCCAGATGGACTATTGTCACACCCTTTGTCATTATATACTGGAGTGGGATAAAATTAATGCATTCAGAGACAACACACTCAGAAATGTTCAAGATATGTCAAAGTATTTTATCCACAGTGGTATATTACAGACCATTCTGTAATATATCATTATAATGCTATAATGCTTTATAGCGGGATGCACTGTAAACTCAAGGATCCCACCTGTCTATTCACTTTGTGGTGTAGAGCCAGGGCAGGTGTTAAGGATCTTATCTGGAAGGCCATTTAGAGGACTATGAAATAAGGATCTCCTATGTAAGAGCAGAGCTATGTGAGAATGAATCCCTGGGGAGAAAAGAACTATTCTGGGAACATGCCATAGCCTGAGAGAAGCCATGGATATACTAGTCATGGCTTTGAAGATTAAAATAAGAAAGAAACACGTGGAACACTAGGAATCTTAATTGACAAAATGTTTCGCCTGCACAGCAGACTTCATCAGTCGAACACAGAGATGAATTAGATGAAATTGGGAAAGTGGTGAGGTAATTTGATGTAACTGGTTAATCACCTTATGAAGCCTGCAGTGCAAGCACAACACATCATCAAAAAAGATTCCTAATGTTGCCCATGTGTCTTACAACTTGTCAGTATTGTATACCATTTATATGATACTTGTCTGACACTGCAACATGATGGAATCTTCCTACCAGGGATGTCCTCAGTAACTCTGTTAACTACTGTTTAGCATGACCTACTTCCATACGTGGATTCACCTGTGATCTCATCTCCAAACTGCCACACCTCACCTTCGAGTATATAAGCCTCTGGTCACAAGTTTCGGCTTTAAGCTAAGAGATTGATTATCTTGCACCAAGGGTGATGATTTTAGATTTTGCCACCGAAGTGGCTAGTTTATTGTGCACCCCATATCCATCCTGTGGACGGTAGCGCAAGAGCATATGGATACACAAAAGGCCTAGGCACTAGGCCCCAAAGGGGTTAACAATTGTACATTTGGGTTTATATCTACATTTCAATTATCTGTTACAAGCAGGTATCTTATTTCATGAATAAGATATCTTGACATGTCACATAGGTTATTATATTGTCTATCTCTATATTCCTCAATAAGTGCACAATTAAGCACATAGTGTTCAAGACAGTGACCATATGCCTGATCACATAATTTGCATTTAGTTTGATCATCATCTGTGTCTCCCAAACTGTCAGAAGTACCTGTAGCCAAGCCTAAGCCTGGCCACTACAACATCAGTCAGTCTGTTCACATTTGGACTGATTACATCAATACATAAATAACCATACAGTATTGTGACTTGATTCTTGGTTACATCATGTCCACTTCCCCTACTCTGTCTGCCACAAAAGCTGATCTCTAAGTACTAAAGTAAGTTTATTCAGGTATACACAAATACAGTTATATAGATTATCATACATAGCAGAATATATGTAAAGAACCTAGGATAACCCAAAAAAGTCAAAGTGACTAATTTCCATTGGGGTCCTTTACTCATCTTTGTATGTGATGAAGCCTGCAACGTAGGTAAAAAATTTCGTCAATAAAGATTCCTAATATTGTACGTGTCTTACTTATCAACTTGTCAATACTATATACTATTTATATGATAAAATGAATAACCATAAAATGTTTCCTAAAGACAAATCTTGTTGATGTTATGCATGCAGACATCTGGTGTTTGGAAGACACCAAAGGTTCGAATAGCAGGAATGAGAAATTCCTGTCCTGCTGTGAAAATCAATTGGGTAGAAGGGCAACGTTTTACTCTCTGTTAGAGTATTTAGATTACAGGTGTGTGGACGTGTTCTCTAAATATTTACAGACTAAAAGAAGATACCCAAAGAACTGTGCAAAAGCAGCTGTAAGGAACTCATGGCTAATTCTGAAGCAGACGGGGAGGAACGACAAGGTTTTACCAAGGAGATCCTTATATCGTGTGTGCATGTGAGTGTTCTGGGAGGCACCCAGAGTTCAAAAGAACTCCTGTCATGATGACAGCCCACTAGAATACCCAACAAGGTCTTGCAGTAGGAAAGACCTTTTAGAAATTAGGTGATCATGCATGCCCCTGACTGAACAAAGGATTTAAGGAAGCAACCAAAGGTTCAAAAGACACCAAGAAAAGCACCTGTTGTGCTGCCAGACTAAACCAAGTAGAAGGTCCAAGTCTCACTACCAGAGAAGTGTGTGGATGTCAGGTGTGTGTGAGAAATTACCTGGTAGAATAAAATTACTCTAGGGGCACTTCTATTTTCGAAAGAGAAATGCTGAGAAGCCCATTGTGTAATCCTGAAGCTGAAAGAGGAATGGGAACCAAAATGCGCTACAAGGATCCTTGTTAATGTTTTAATGCCCTAGTAATAACTCAGGAATGAGAGTAGTCTGGTGAGCATAGTGATGGTGAACTTTTGCGTATGGGTCAGCTGCAAACCCTCAAGCACTAGTTTCAGTGAAATCCGAGAGATCTATGCAACGAAAATGTCAAACCTTGTAGAGCCCAACTCACCTGCCACTCTTCCCTGCTTATCCCACTAATGAGTTCAAAGCAGGAGACTCCTATAGCACCTATGATTATTTCAAAACTGGCCACCTACTGATAATCAGCTCGAAGCAGGAGCCACACATCTCCGCCGCAGCAACCAGTTCCAGCAGACAGCCCTTGAGCAGCTCATTGTGGATCAACTCGCTCAGGTGGCCACGGATGACGTGCGACAGGGCCAACTGCGTCGCAATGGTGAGCGACGACACCACGATCGACATGTTCTGTGGGGATTGGTCATGTTAGAGTTTTCTGTAGTTTCTGTAGGGAACGGTCATGCTAACTTCTTACGTTCTGTGGGGGATGGTAGCACTAGTGATTCATTTTGTGGGGGATGGAGGCATTAGTGACGCATTATGTGGCTGGGGGAATGGAGGCGTTAGTAACTTATTCTGCGGGCGATGATGGGATTGGTGATGCGTTCTATAGGGGATGATGACTGTTGATGCGTTCTGTGGGGGATGATGGCATTGGTGATGCATCTGTGGGGATGATGGCACTGGTGATGCGTTCTGTGGGGATGATGGCAGCGGTGATGAGTTCTGTGGGGATGATGGCAGCGGTGATGAGTTCTGTGGGGGATGATGGCATTGGTGATGCATCTGTGGGGATGATGGCACTGGTGATGCGTTCTGTGGGGATGAAGGCACTGGTGATGCGTTCTGAGGGGATGATGGCAGCGGTGATGAGTTCTGTGGGGATGATGGCAGCGGTGATGAGTTCTGTGGGGATGATGGCAGCGGTGATGAGTTCTGTGGGGGATGATGGCAGCGGTGATGCATCTGTGGGGGATGATGGCAGTGGTGATGCGTTCTGTAGGGGATGATGGCAGTGGTGATGCGTTCTGTAGGGGATGATGGCAGTGGTGATGCGTTCTGTAGGGGATGATGGCAGTGGTGATGCATCTGTGGGGGATGACACGATGCATTCTGTGAGGATGGTGGCGTTAGTGACGTGTTTGGGAGGATGACGGTGCTAGTGACGTGTTGGGGAGGATGACGGTGCTAGTGACGTGTTGGGGGGATGACGGTGCTAGTGACGTGTTACAGGGATGACGGTGCTAGTGACGTGTTACGGGGATGACGGTGCTAGTGACGTGTTACGGGGATGACGGTGCTAGTGACGTGTTACGGGGATGACGGTGCTAGTGACGTGTTACGGATGACGGTGCTAGTGACGTTTACGGATGACGGTGCTAGTGACGTATTACGGGATGACGGTGCTAGTGACGGTGATTACGGGATGACGGTGCTAGTGACGTGTACGGGATGACGGTGCTAGTGACGTGTTACGGGATGACGGTGCAGTGACGTGTTACGGGATGACGGTGCAGTGACGTGTTAGGGATGACGGTGCTAGTGACGTTTACGGGATGACGGTCAGTGACGGTTACGGGATGACGGTGCTAGTGACGTTACGGGGATGACGGTGCAGTGACGGTTACGGGGATGACGGTGTAGTGACGGTTACGGGATGACGGTGCAGTGACGTGTAGGATGATGACGTGTACAGGACGGTGACTTAGTTGAGGTAAGGTATGAAGATATAGGAGGTAAGGACGGAGATATGGAGGAAGGAGGGATATAGGAGGAAGGAGGGATATAGGGAGGGAAGGAGGGATAAGGGAGGAAGGAGGGGATATAGAGGGAAGGAGGGGATATAGGGAGGGAAGGAGGGGATATAGGGAGGGAAGGAGGGATATAGGGAGGAAGGAGGGATATAGAGGGGAGGATATAGGGAGGAAGGAGGGATATAGAGGGAGGGGATATAGGGAGGAAGGAGGATATGAGAGAGGATATAGGGAGGAAGGAAGGGTATTGGAGAGGGGATATAGAGAGGGAAGGAAGGGTATTGGAGAGGGATATAGAGGGAAGGAAGGGGATATAGGAGGGAAGGAGGGATATAGGGAGGGAAGGAGGGGATATATGAAGGAAGGAGGGGTATAGGAGGGGAGGAATATACGCAGGGATGGAGGGGTATAGAGAGATGGAGGGGTATAGGAGGAAGGAGGGGTATAGGAGGAAGGAGGGTTATAGGGGGAAGGAGGGTATGGGGTAGGGAAGGAGGGATAGGTAGGGAAGGAGGGTATAGGGAAGGAAGGGTATAGGGAGGGAATGAAGGGTATAGGGAGGAAGAAGGGTATAGGAGGGAATGAAGGGTATAGAGGGAAGGAAGGGTATAAGGGGAAGGAAGGGTATAGGGAGGGAAGGAGGGGTATAGGGGAAGTAAGGGGTATAGGAGGAAGGAGGGTATAGGAAGGAAAGGAGGGTATAGGGAGGGAAGGAGGGTATAGGGAGGGAAGGAGGGGTATAGGTAGAGAAGGAGGAGTATAGGGAGGGATGGAGGGGTATAGGGGGAAGGAGGGGTATAGGAAGGAAGGACGGTATAGGGAGGAAGGAGGGGTACAGGGAGGGAAGGAAGGGTATCGGAGGGAATGAAGGGTATAGGGAAGGAATGGTATGAGGGAATGAAGGATATAGGAGGAATGAAGGATATAGGGATGGAATGAAAGGTATAGGGGAAGGAGGGGTATAGGGAGGGAAGGAGGGATATAGAGAGGGAAAGAGGGGTATAGGGAAGGAAGGGGAGGGAAGGAGGGATATAGAGGGAAGGAGGGTATAGGAGGAAGGAGGGGTATACGGAGGGAAGGAGGGATATACGGGGATAGAGGGTATAGGCAGGGAAGGTAGGGGTATCGGGGGATGGAGGGTATTGGCAGGGGAAGGAGAGGTATCGGGGAAGGAGGGGTATAGGGGAAGAAGTGATATAGGGAGGGAAGGAGGGGTATAGGGGGAAAGAGGGGTATAGGGGGAAGAGAGGTACAGGGAGGAAGGTGGGTACAGGGAGGGAAGGTGGGGTACAGGGAGGGAAGGTGGGGTATAGGGCGGAAGGAGGGGTATAGGGAAAGGAGTGGTATAGGGAGGGAAGGAGGGGTATAGGGAAAGGAGTGGTATAGGGAGGGAAGGAGGGGTATAGGGAAAGGAGTGGTATAGGGAGGGAAGGAGCGGTATAGGGAGGGAAAGTGGGGTATAGGAGGAAGGTGGGTTATAGGGAGGAAGGTGGATATAGGAGGGAAAGTGGGGTATAGGGAGGGATGGAGGGGTATAGTTGGAAGTAGTGGTACTGAGGGAAGGAGGGGTATAGGGAGGGAAGAAGAGGGATAGAGGGGTATAGGGGAAAGGATTGGTACTGGGAGGGAAGGAGGGGTACAGGGAGGGATGGAGGGGTACAGGGGGAAGGAAGGGTATAGGGAGGGAAGGAGGGGTACAGGGTAAATGAGTGGTTTAGGGAGGGAAGGAGGGGTATAGGGAGGGAAGGGACAAGTAGACTGGACGGACAGAGAAACAGACAGTAAGGGGAACCTACGAGCAAGGGAAATGGAAGGGTAGCTGGAATGAATGGGTAGGTAGAACGGACGGGTAGAGGGTGGAAAGATGAGGAATGGTGGAAGGGAAAAAATGAGATGGAGAAGTAGGAAAGGAGGGAGGAAAAGATGGACAATGAGGGAGAGAGGGAAGAGATGGACAATGAGGGAGAGAGGGAAGAGATGGACAATGAGGGAGAGAGGGAAGAGACAGATAAGTTGGGAAGGAGGCCAAAAAAATACACAATGTACCAAAATATTCAAGTCTTGAACAACCGTAATCTATAATAAATATTTTTTTTAACTAACAATCTTCCAGTATAACATTAAACATTTATAATTTTAAACTATCAAAATTAAAAAAAAAAAAGGAGCTATACAGACATCCACAAATAATTGGCATGTATTCTGATTAGTACATCTCTTTGTATATAATGTGGTAAGTACAGCTACTGTGTATGCAGTGAGAACAGTATGTACATGAGGAGGGATTTGCATCTCAATATTTATACACTTGGTTAATATTAATCCCAATAGACCCATATTTGGGATTAACGTATTCTTGATTGATAGTGAATGTGACAAGCAGTCTTATTATGACCCTAGTGTGGTCATGATTCATTAAGCCCAATTAACTTACTTCATAATAGTTGGTGGGTTAATGGGGCTTAAAGCATATCAAGTGTACGAGAGTGTCTGAGGCTACATGTCACCTGCTTACCATCACTCAAGAATACTTTAATCCCCAAAATAGAGATTACTTTAAACTCTCACCACATATACACGTAAACATGCACCTCAGAGCATATAGCCATGAAAACAGCAACCTTATACAAGAGTGGTGCTGTCCACGTCATTCTTATATTACATTTGCTGAGAGTGTTGACACTGCAGGTGCTGTGAGTAGACATTATAGGTGCTGTGAGTAGACATTACAGGTGCTGTGAGTAGACATTATAGGTGCTGTGAGTAGACATTACAGATGCTACAAGTAGAAATACAGGTGCTGTGAGTAGACATTACAGGTGCTGTGAGTAGACATTACAGGTGCTGTGAGTAGACATTATAGGTGCTGTGAGTAGACATTACAGATGCTGAAGTAGAAATACAGTGCTGTGAGTAGACATTACAGATGCTGTGAGTAGACATTACAGGTGCTGTGAGTAGACATTACAGGTGCTGTGAGTAGACATTACAGGTGCTGTGAGTAGACATTACAGGTGCTGTGAGTAGACATTACAGGTGCTGTGAGTAGACATTACAGGTGCTGTGAGTAGACATTACAAATGGTACAAGTAGAAATACAGATGATGTGAGTAGACATTACAGATGCTACAAGTAGAAATACAGGTGCTGTGAGTAGATATTACAGGTGCTGTGAGTAGACATTATAGGTGCTGTGAGTAGACATTACAGGTGCTGTGAGTAGACATTACAGGAGCTGTGAGTAGACATTACAGGTGCTGTGAGTAGACATTACAAATGGTACAAGTAGAAATACTGGTGCTGTGAGTAGATATTACAGGTGCTGTGAGTAGACATTACAGGTGCTGTGAGTAGACATTACAGGTGCTGTGAGTAGACATTACAGGTGCTGTGAGTAGACATTACAGGTGCTGTGAGTAGACATTACAGGTGCTGTGAGTAGACATAGTGGTAGTGACATTGCGGGTGCTGTGAGTAGACATTACAGGTGCTGTGAGTAGACATTACAGGTGCTGTGAGTAGACATTACAGGTGCTGTGAGTAGACATTACAGGTGCTGTGAGTAGACATTACAGGTGCTGTGAGTAGACATTACAGGTGCTGTTTGAGGACACGTTACGAAGCGAGGTTATATATATTACAGATACAGCGAGGGGTAAAGTACACATTAAATATACAGTAACGGTGTATACTACAGGTACAGTGATTGTAATTGTACGTGTACTGTGCACTAAGTGAATATTACAGGTACGGTGATTATAATATATATATATATATATATATATATATATATATATTTTCGTGCCGAATAGGTAAAACTTGAGCTTTTGGCTTAAATAGCAACGCTCTTCTTGCCAAATAAGACAAGCGAAAATTTGTGTATGCAATAATTTCGCAAAAATCATTCTGAACCTAACGAAAAAATATATTTCATTGTGTTTGTTTATTATTAAATTACGTATTGTAAACTTATCTAAAATATATTTATTGGATTAGCCAAAATTAAATTTTAGAAAGGACTTAATTTTAAACGGGTTTTTGCTAATTGACCAATTTTACCTATTCAGCACAATATATATATATATATATATATATATATATATATATATATATATATATATATATATATATATATTACAATTGTAATGAAAGAGTACACACTTAGATATTTATTTTAAAAATTAAAATGGAGCTGAGGGAGGATAACAGATCTTTGCTTGTAAAACTGAGCCGAGATAGGATAAGTTTTGGTTTCAAAATGCTTGTAGGAATTCTTACGGTAAACCCTGTACATCAGATTAGCTGTAAAAAGAAAAAGTGAACAAAAGAGAGAGAGAGTGTGTGTGTGTAGGTAATGGAGATTTCTTTTAATTTCTGAATTAATCTCCTACTATTTCAAATGCATTCCTGCAGTCCAGGAAGATGCAATCCACCTAGCTGTCTTTTTTGTTTTATGTATGTGACCGTGTCACAGAACTGCAGCAGATACGTAAGTAGGCCAAGAATGAATGAAAGGAGAGGACTAAGGAAGGAGTTACAATTATGTGGGAATTATTATCTCTCGGGATAAACCACGTAAAGAAAAGGTTGGGGAGGAGGAGGAGGGGAGAGGGAGGGGAGAGAAGAGAGAGAGAGAGAGAGAGAGAGAGAGAGAGAGAGAGAGAGAGAGAGAGAGAGAGAGAGATGGCAATGTTTACATTTTTATTTGCTGCCTATATACGAGAGTTTGTGAAACAGTAGGTAAGGACGGTGGCCTCTGAAAGTCATACCTACTGCCACCTCCACTTTCTAATGTCTCCACTAGTTACAACATTGACAAAAACACAGTGCATTGAAGATGGAAAGGTGCGGTAGTGGGTAGCAAGTGCGTGGAGGGAGCAGCGGTGAGCGCATCCAGAATACAGCCACAAGCTTAGCTATTACCTCGTCGCCTGGCGAACCATAGATGGAGGCTGGCGAAAGTTCGTGTAGGTGGACGCTGTGAGCACCCGCTTGCAAGGGTCGGCCGCCATCTCCAGCAGCAGCAGCAGACGAAACTTGATGCCAGGACTGTTGGGCCCCGCGGGGCACGGATCATTATCCCGGGTGATTATCACAGGTTAATTTAGTAACTTTGGTAAATTAAAACTAACGCAGATGTTCTCAACTAAATCAGGATACATTTGTATAAGGCTTCGTGGGTATCACAACAGCGGCACTATTACGAACAGGGTACCAACACCACTTGGGCAGCAGCATCAGTAGGGTGCCAACACTACCTGGCACAATCACCAGCAGAGTGCCAATACACTACCTGGTAGTATCACCAACAAGGTGACAATTGACATCTCCAGGTTTCAAGACCTGTCGTGCTTGGCGCTTAGTGTTCACAGAACATAAATAATTATTTAAGCTGTACAAGAAAGGTTATGTGAATAATTAATTAAAACAACGAATGAAGGCCAGTTATCGTTATTGCTTATAGTGATTTATGAGCCAGTAGGTATAATGTGCCTTTATGACTTTAAAGTTTTCTCACCCGTACACCTTTTTTTCTTTTTTTGGGGGGGGGAGGGGGTTACATCTAGTGTGATGGGAACGTTGTACAAAATATTATGACTTCATCGGCTTTCGCTCCGTAGACATACTCCTAACAAAGGGATCAAGAGCCACACCCAGCCCACACCTGCAGCCCAGGGGTGTTAGGCTTCCGTCAGTGGCATCGTAAGGGTTGGGGGGCCGCCCCGGGTGACACCATCAAGGGGTGACACTATCTAGGGGGTGACACCATAGAGCCTCTAAAGAAGGTGACACTAATGCACAAAACATTGCTGCACCAACACACGAGAAAAATCTTTCGTTTCTATATAGCCTATTATATGATTACAGAGTACAAATAGGCCTATATAGGGAAAATCATTGATTTTGATGATGTGAAAGATGATTTTGCAGGATTGAAGGCAAGGAAATGTAAGATCAGATTCACTGAGATGTTACCTGTACTCAAGGTCACTGAGATGTTACCTGTACTCAAGGTCACTTGAGATGTTACCTGTACTCAAGGTCACTGAGATGTTACCTGTACTCAAGGTCACTGAGATGTTACCTGTACTCAAGGTCACTGAGATGTTACCTGTACTAAAGGTCACTGAGATGTTACCTGTACTCAAGGTCACTGAGATGTTACCTGTACTCAAGGTCACTGAGATGTTACCTGTACTCAAGGTCACTGAGATGTTACCTGTACTCAAGGTCACTGAGATGTTACCTGTACTCAAGGTCACTGAGATGTTACCTGTACTCAAGGTCACTGAGATGTTACCTGTACTCAAGGTCAAATTGGAACTAGTGTTTCTCTGATATTGCAATGTTTTTCTTTATTTGTCAAGTTTTTTTTTTTGCATTGTTGAAGATGAATAAATGTAGGATCTGTTGCCTGTACTCAAAGTGGTATTTGAGTTTATGTTTCCTCAATATTACTACGATTATTTTATCATTAATAAAGTTGAGAAGTATTCTCCTGTTCGGTTTATGGCCCTTAAACGTTCTCATTGGTAAACATTAGTCATTGATCATGAAGTAGTGACGTCACTGGAGTTTACTCCCCCCATCCCCCAACCCTTCGATTTCATGGGGGTGACACCAAGGAAGGGGTGTGGAGGGAGAATTTGTTGGAGGATGGGGGTAGAACTGGGGGCTCTCAGGGAAAATCTTGGACGAGCTGGGGAATGCTCGTCCTCCAAGAATGCAGTCCATGAGTAAGGCATGCACCCCCCCCCCCCACCCACAATCTAGAGGTGTAGTAGTAATGGAGGGGAGAGTTCAACTCGTCTTCGAAGATCCCCTTCCAAATCCCCGACTCCAACCTCCCAACTCTTCTCTCTGACCCCACAGACCATTCTTCGATGGAAGCCTGACACGCTGGGATGGGGTTGTGTTCAGGGTGTGGCTCTTGATCCAAGGTCTCTTCGATAAATTTTATTACATTCATTAAAGAGCGTTACACCCACAGGTTATACAGCACCAGGGGATGGGGGGATAGGAGACAATCAGATTCGATGCAAAGGGAGAATAGTTCTAATTCTTTAAATGAAGAGCACTTCAGCGGCATCAAGGGATGTCCCTTGAAGGGCCTTCGTCAAGTGAAAGTCCATCCAGGTACACCATGTACGACGTCCCCAGCACACTGAGGATGTGTCGAGAAAGTCTAGGGGTGAAACCCCAAGGAACTCATAAAAGCACATTATACCTTCTTAAGTCAATCAATCCTGAAGTTACATATATCAGTCTTAATCACTTTGCTGAAGGTAGTCAAAGACTGTTCTTAGATAATTTTTGAAGAAATAAAAATGATTAAAATATTTAGAACATTTTAACGTTCAAATATAAACAGTGAATATGCATCAATGAAAAAACTGAAAACTGAATGATAGTTACACAACGGCGCAAGCCTAAGACAAATATACCTCAATCCGCATTCTTCTCTAACCGAATTTGTCTTCTACCGAAGACCCCTCCTTCCCTCCCTCTCAGCCACTGCCCTCCCTTGCCTCACACCTCCCTTAACTTTATTTCCCCCTCCTCCATCCCTCGTCTTCGCTAATATTGACATGTATGCATTCCATTAAGCCACAGTTTAACTCGTACAGAATAGGGTGCCCGTACACTGCGGGTGTACCTAGTTTTCTTCAATAAAAGTTAACTTATCCATGGCAGCTAGTTTTCCCTTCGAGAAATTTCGATACCATAGAGTGCACTAGTTGAAGGTTCCTATGCCATAGAAGTCGTATCTGGAGGCTACGAACTGTGTTCTTTAATCTGACAGTGACTCAAGACTTGCCTGCATCAATTAACTGGTCATTATTGTCTTTCTAGACATAATGACTGGCCAGGAAGTTTTTATAGGGAATGCAACCTTTGGGTCCTGTGGGTTACAAGACTATTAATAATTCTATTGCTGCTTTCTTTGACTCACGGGGTCGAAATCCTTCTCTGGTTGGACTCACTGGTGGGTTGAAGGGGGAGGGGAGATATAAGTTGAAAATGTACTTCAGTCATAGCAATTTTTATACTCATCCATATATTATTTTCCTTATAACGAGAAAAATATTTATTTAAACACGGGGGGGATTTGAAACACCAAGAAGGGCAGGGTGGAGTTTTCTCTCCATGGCTAGCCCGGTCTCCATAGAGTTTTTTTTTGTTTCGTCCCAGCGCCATTGTTCATGTGAATGAACATGCCGACAATAAAACAGTACATAAACAGCCCAAGTAGTTGACGACTCTATCCTTGGATATTTCAATATTCACGTATAACTATACAAATTATTACCTAATTGCAGCAAATCCTGCACTTGTAAAATACTACCAATCGTAGTTACATTCTTATATTGTTCATACATGTTTGTAGTATTAATTATAAGTCCCGTATTGTTACATTAAGATAGAATGATCGAGTGTTTATTCTCCTCTCAGAGTTGCTACGCCAACATTTTATTATTATGATCAAAACAAAGAGCTAAACCCAGCTACGCCAACATGTCACATATATAAAGGTAACTAAACGAATTATGGCCACCATCTTTGTTCATCTGGTATTGACTTATCTATTTGCTCGCCCCATGTTGCTTTCGACTTAGTATAACGTTAGTAAATGATCATCGCTCATTTCTAGTCTTCATCGTGATTCACTAAAGCTTGTAGATGTGTGAACGTACGCATCGCACTACTCTTCCTTTCTCCGCTGGCACCTTCCCATTGACGCGTTTTTAAGTGTTCATAGCTTTCATATCTGCTAATGCTACTGCCATCCACGATTCTCATGAATTTGTACGTAAATGTGTACCTTGGTGATCATAAACCCCCTCTCCCACGACTGTGTTAGTTATTCATCTAAAATGTGCCGCGTGGGAGCCACTAACGGTCCAATCCTACTATTAATCACTATCTTATTTTCAAGAAAGCAAGTATTCATGCAGGTCGTATCATACGAACAGCTAAAGCACCACCACCTCTGAGTGCAGTGCGGAAGATGCGGGAAGTGGCAGGCAATTACTCACCTGGTCCGACTCCCGTCTTTAACATTGCTGGCCTGGAATTAGCACTCGGTTGACGTAGCAGAAGAAATAGGTCATCACGCTGCTGCTCGGGGTCTCCCAATCTTAACTCTTACCTAAACCCGTATAGGAAACTATTGAATTTTACATCTCAAACGGTGCCATTCACAGTCATTGATTATATAGCCATTGTCAACGTAGGATAACCCTGCGCCTGATGATGAACATTCACTCCCATTATATTCCCTATTGCACCTTCAGTCGGACCTGAAGGAATTTTACCTGTTTAGTGGAAGATGGTAGTGGTCTCCTTTCGAAAACCTGATGTATCGAGGCACCAGCCATTCCATAATACTCCTAGCTCTCACCAGCACCTGCGACTCTTCACATCTCAATACAGTGAATGCACTCGCGATCCTTTCTTTTATTATCGAATTCCAATTAAAAATTCATATTCACTGAAAACTAAACTCGTAGGGCGGATCATACAGCGCCCGGTGAATGGAAGGAAATCAGGATCAATCCAATGTATAGTTCTTATTATTTGTTGGAACGGAGAAAATTAGTACTAGAGTTTTGTTCAAACGCTTGCGTTTGGTTCAGTAACTGTCTTTCTGCCAACTCCCTTCAAACCTAATTCTTTCGTCAAGGCCGCGTACCTAACAATCTTGCTCTTAGTAACCAATAATTGACTCCTTGGTTCTTTCTCCTGGGGTAAGGTCTTTCTTTTCAATGGATGACTTTGCTATTGCTTAGGATGACGCTGGCAGCCACCTCGCTACAAGGCGCTATTGACCACTTTGTTGTGGCACCTGACATGGCTTTAAGTTTTCTGTATTCGAAATGAGGTATGCATTATTACTTTATTCATGTTATTCTCACATTTCTCACTGAAGGGAAAAAAAATATATAACTTATTCTGCTTCCAAATATTTCCCATTCCAAACAATATATGGCTATTTATTCAAAATTTTGTCTCAGTCTGAGGAAAACAGTTAGTCGAACTCTTTCGTTTTCATTCAGTCTCATTACCTGAAGTGTACAATGGAAACCACAGCTACTCTTTCTGGACTTAGTCATTTGGCATGGTCAGTTTTTTATAACTTCGGTTGTCCCAGTTTAATGTCTATTTTTTCCATTTCTTTATCATGAGATCTTAAAGAGATGGGTGCCTCTTGTCCTCAGCGGTTAGCAACCTTGGTCGTACAATGTTGAATGACTTACAAAGGTTAATTAAGCGCTATCTGATTATATTAATTCCTCTCCTCTCTTACATCTCAACGTTTACTTCTCTCCTCCCAATCCCGGCTATTATCCTCCTCCCTACCCTTACATCTTCCATCCCTCCCTGGCTTCTCCATCCACTACCTAGTGGATGAAAAACGGAGACAAATGAATTCTAACGTCGTTAGTAGTACTATCAACCCTCTCCACGAAGCTCCTGAACCAGGGAGGGGCAGGATCTGCCTCAACGACCAAAACAGGGTCTGGGGCCCGGCTGCGAGGGTGTGCAGCTTTAATATGCCACTGCTGCTGCTCCTCTTTCCTTGTCTACTACTGATCCTCTGCCCTAACTTCCCCAACCTCTTCCACAGCCTAACCATTCTCCCTTCCTCCCACCTAATTATATTCACGGGGAAGCGCTAAACACCTAAGGGTTCATACAGGTAATCGGGTTCAATGTGAGGCTGGGTAGGGTAGTTCCAATTCCTTAGATCCAGAGCCCTTCACTAGTCTCAAGGCAAGCTCCTGAAAGGGGAATATGGGCAATAAACCAATTTTACAGATTTATTAGTGAATTTAGAATTAATATAATTCATCTTCGTCCTATGATTTATAATTATAAACCCTCCCAGTCCTTTGGTGGTTTGGGTAAAAAACACTGACATGGTTTATCTTATAGCAGGTATATACACAGGTGTATGTGTACTGTACATACAGGGGCAAGCATCTCAGTGATACAATGTATATTATACACTTCACATTTATAATGACCCAGGTGTAACTAATATTCTTTAATCCTAACAAATTAAGCCTTCAACGTGACAAAGTAGGTATTATATCTCACAAACTAGGCAAAGTATTAGTGCAAACCACACACCACAGCTCTTCCCACCCCCGCAAACTAATATATATATATATAATTTTACACTAAAATCCTTACCAATGTGGACAGAAATGTATGAAACAAATTATACAAATAACTTTTATCACATTTTTGGATATATTTATTATATTAATCAAATTAGTATTTGTCAATAAATTTTAACACAAGTATATCTTGTCCTATTTGATTATAATAATAATAATAATAATAATAATAATAATAATAATAATAATATCTTGTCCTAATTAAATCATGAATAATATTACTGAAATTATTATTAGTGATCATTATAATTTGAAACATTAATCAATGGCCCATACAGGTCTAGCACACGTTAATATAATAATGATCGATCGAAAACCTGACTTATCTCCCCAACCTCCACACGTTACACCCTCTAACTAGACACTTGTCATCCACGGCGCGAGCAAGAAAACGTTTTGTATAAAAAAAAATATCACAAAGAGAATCCGAGCAACACAGGACGGACAACCACCCTCCATCCTGGTCGACGGCGGCCGACGCACTGAGCCAAATATGCAAGCAGAAGCCAGGACCTACTCCACCACTACCACAGCTTCCATTAACCAGGCCACATCTTGCGATGGTCAACATCACTGTTTCTTATACCAGAGCCCCACATCAACTTTTTTCATACCAAAACATGAAACAAGCCTTTAAAAGAAATTAGTGTGCATATTTTATGTGGATTGGAAGTTTCAACGCTTGCATGCAAATATATCTATTGAGACTACGAGATTTTTGACCTAATACTGGTCATTAACAATAAAGAAAAAAATCCTTTAAAACCCACCCAAAGAGGTCAGGCCATTAATCTTTATCTGTCTACTGACAACTTTTCACTGCTCTATCCTGTTCAGCCCTTCCCGTCCTCATTCTTGCCAATAAGGATACCAAAAAAGTAGTAATAAATCGATTCGTTGGAATATTTCTGCATTTAATAGAAAAATGTCAAAGGATTTTTATATATTATTGGTAAGAATTAGTACTGGTAGCAGCAGTAATAGTGACACCGGCAGCAGCACTAGTGAGAGCACTAGAACCTGGAGCATTAATACTAGCAGTACCATTATTATCAACAACATATTAACCTTAGTACTAGTACTACAAGCAGAATTTTTATTAGGAGCAAAACTAGTAGTAGCAACACTAACAACACCCTAGCAGTATCAGCACTAGTATAACTAGTGACACTATCAACAACAGCACTTACAAAACTAAATATAGCACAAAGCGCTCCTTTGCTCTAACACAATACAAAATACAATAGATTTTTATTCAATTGCCCCTTGGAAAAAAAACACCGTCTTGGACACCATATAGAGATGTACTCTAAGTGTCAGTTATATGTCGTGCCAAATAGGTCAAACTTGCGATTTTGGCTTAAATAGCAACTCTCTTCTTGCCGAATAAGGAAAGCGAAAATTTGTGTATGCAATAATTTTGCAAAAATCATTCTGAGCCTAACGAAAAAAAATATATTTCATTGTATTTGTTTATTATTAAATTACTGTAAACTTATCTAAAATATATTTAGTTGAATTAGGCTAAATTAAATTGCGCTTATTACAATAAGGTTAGGTAAGTTTTCTAAGGTTCTTGTGGTACAAAATTATTAATTTTTACATTAACATAAATGAAAAAAAAATATCTTTAAAAAGTATAAGAGAAATTTTTAGAAAGGACTTAATTTTAAATAAGTTCTTGCTAATTGACCAATTTTATCTATTCGGCACGACATATATATACACCAGCCGTGCTAAAATTATAAAGTATAAGTCTGTTAATTTAATTACTGCTAAGTTTGTTTTATTCTGGACATCTAGTCCACGGTGGTAGCATTTGTATGCCAGATTTATTGAGGAAGGAAGTTTAGATTTACGGGTCGCTCTGGCTAATGAGATCTTTCAGGGCCTGATGATATCCCCGGTGCCCTACTTAAGTCCCTCCCTCAGGCTCGGGCTGGCAGATGTTTACCTGGAGAGTTCCAGGGATCAACGCCCCTGCGGCCCGGTCTGTGACCAGGCCTCATGTTGGATCAGAGCCTGATCAACCAGGCTGTTACTGCTGGCCGCACGATGTCATTACCTTTTTATAAACTCAAGAGAAATTATGTGCATGAAGTTTACAGGCACAGTCCTGAATTATTATACACATAATTTGGGGATGGCACAACTAAAAACAGATATGAAACTTATTGATATTAGTTGTACCTGGAAGATGGGTAGGATTTAGGGACACTGGGTCGCAACAGTACCCGTTCTATGATACCCACCTACTCATCCCACCTCACAAAGGTTGGACCTTTAGTTATAAATCATTAAATTTAAACCAGTAACTCTGGTATATTATGTTTGTGGACTGTATATGGATTATTAATGACCTGACTTTACTAATTAGTGGTTTGGTATACAAAATATATACAATTATAGAATACGTATACATAATGTGCATAAATTACATATATCAATTTTATAGTGCATAATAAGTACATCATTATAAATACGTATAAATTTTAATGAACACTTGCCCAAATATTTCTTGGGTCTCACATCCTGAAGCTTCCCTAACAGACAGATATACTAGAGGTTGGCCAACATAGTAATCTACTATAGTGAATTGGGAAGCTTACATACATGTGTGCCACGTTTCCAGGCGATGCCCTGACTATATTCTACTCATCAGCTCTATTGTAGCTGAATCACTCTTGAATTTCACAATTACAGGAGCCCACGACTTTTAATTATATTTTATAGTCCTCCATTCACGCCGATACACTCCTTATTGGACATGATTAAAACCGATTTTTTCTCTTATTACATTCTCCAAATGGTTTTATACTACGCCATATTTCGACCCCCCTCCCAACCTGTGTTGGTTCTCTCATGGCTAGAAAATTTTCTAAGTCACACCAACACTACATATTTTTTAAACAATATTACATTATTGTATTAATATTGGTAGAATTGTTGACAATATGTTAAGTAAAAGGACAATCATAATGTGACATTTATTGTAATGTTTGCTCTCAGAGTTGTCAAGCTCCTGGAGGCGACAGTTCCATTAATGTCATTATGCATTTGTTCCTTTACTTAAAATATTACATTATTCAATATTTACACACTAATTTCAGGAAAGTTTGAAAAAAAAAATCCACACCCTAATCTTGTTACAAAAACTAAAGTAAATGAGATTTGAGTCGGGATATCAACCAGTGCATCTACGAATAAAAATTGAATATACAATATAATCCAACCCCTCTCACTCATGTATTTATCCAACCTAAATTTGAAACTACCCAAAGTCCTAGCTTCAATAACCCTACTAGGCAGACTGTTCCACTCATCAACTACCCTATTTCCAAACCAATACTTTCCTATATCCTTTCTAAATCTAAACTTATCTAATGTGAATCCATTATTGCGGGTTCTCTTGGAGAGATATCCTCAAGACCTTATTTATATCCCCTTTGTTAATACCCATCTTCCACTTGCACACTTCCATCATGTCTCCCCTCATTCTTCGTCTTACAAGTGAATGTAATTTAAGGGACTTCAATCTCTCTTTATACGGAAGATTTCTAATGCTATGAATTAATTTAGTCATTCTACGCTGAATGTTTTCTAACGAATTTATATCCATTCTGCAATATGGAGACCAGAACTGAGCTGCGTAATCTAGGCGAGGCCTTACTAATGATGTAAAAGCTGTAGTATGACCTCTGGACTTCTGTTGCTTACACTTCTTGATATAAATCCCAGTAATCTGTTTGCCTTATTACGTACGCTTAGGCATTGCTGTCTTGGTTTAAGGTTGCTGCTTACCATAACCCCCAAGTCCTTTTCGCAATCTGTATGGCTAAGTTCTACGTTATTTAACTTATAAGTGCTAGGGTTATGGACACTCCAGAGCTTCAGAACCTTGCATTTATCTATATCGAACTGCATCTGCCACTTTTCTGACCACGAATTGAGTTTTTCTAAATCTTCCTGAAGTTCCATGACATCTACGTTTGAACCAATTATCCTACCTATCTTCGTGTCATCGGCGAATTTGCTCATATCACTCGTAATGCCCTCATCAAGGTCACTGATATATATTATAAACAACAACGGGCCCAAGACTGATCCCTGTGGAACGCCACTTGTTACAGATCCCCACTCGGATTTAACCCCATTTATGCACACTCTCTGCTTCCTATTGGTGAGCCATGACTCGATCCATGACAGCACCTTTTCCCCAATGCCACGAGCTGCCACTTTCTTTAATAGTCTCTGATGCGGTACTCTATCAAAAGCCTTACTAAAGTCTAAATAAACAATATCGAATTCTTTATCGTAATCAACAGACTCAAAAGCTTTACTTTATTTTAAACACCTGTTAATTAAAATACATTCTCATCTACATAGGGTAAGACACATTTTTATAAAATCTGGCGTAACTGAATATAAAAGAGTCCATATATTCTCAAAGTAGGTTGTGGGAGCAAACTAATTAGAATTTGTGCATATATCATTATTATTATTAGTTACTGCCACTACTTACTGTACATTCATGGGGAAGTACTAAACTCGTGTCATACAGTGTCTGGGGAATGCGAGGTGAGCTGGTTTGATCCAACGAACGGGAGGGTAGCCCCAGTTCCTTGGACCAAGAGCCTTCCACTAGCATCAAAGAACTTCCCCATTCTCCACTAGGAAGAGAAAAATATTTTACAACCATTCGTAAATCCCAACAGGTGCGCATGCAAAGGTACATTAAATCGGTGGACGAAACTCTTTACAGGATGACCCAAACCATTCAAGAATTATATTATATCATAACTAAGCGCTAAACCCACAAGGGTCATACAGACTATTCAAAAATTAACGAGTCGCCTCAATGTTGTTGCTTGTATTTTAAGACCTCAGCAGCGTAAGCCACATTGAGTCCTATCCTGACTGGTTAATGGGTCTGAAAGCCTATTAAACTAAAGAGGTTATTAAGGCTGCATGTCACCTGTTCACCACCAGTTAAGAATATTTGTCCCTAAAATAGAGATTAAAGATAACGCGGATAGTAGCGCAGTCAGGTTTTCAATCTGGGGGAATAACATCATAACATTCTGAAAAAAATAGATCAATGATATCGTCTTTAATATTATTTTGAATGTGTATGTTTAATTTCTTAAATTATCGTGCTTTCGTGGTCATTTACCAATATAGTACAGTGAAAATTAGTCCTTAGCCCTCTTAGCCCCCTCCCCTCGCTGCTGCCTCACTGCTTGCTACCTTTCCCTTGTTAGAATAAAATCTGATCACCTCTCGCATAACTCACGAAATCGTAATAACACGATTGCAAACAAATCACGGAACGGGTGGAGTTTGAACCCCACCATTCAACCAGCTGGCCGAGTGGTTAACGCACTGGCCTGTGAGTTGTAGGACTCACTGGCCAGGGGGCTCGAACCCCACCCATTCGGTGACATGATTACCTCTCATTCCCTAAGGCGCTCTATGACCCCCACGGGTGCATGAAATGAATAAATAATAATAAACTAAAAATGCTAAGAGGAATTATGTCCTGTGCCCAGGCAGAGCCAGAGTTGCGTACCCATCAAACCCGGTGAAGAAATCCCTCATACTGTAAATCATCTTGAGCATCTTGCTTGTATATTATATCCACGTGTAGATATATCGCAAGTATACGTGGTGGACGATCTATTTCCATTATTTTTTTTTTTGATAGAACGGATGGGGTTCAAATCCACGGCAAGTCCCACAACCAGAAGGGCAATTAGCACAGACCTGCAGCGGGTTCGAACCTCGCTCGCTCTGTGAGCCATTTACAATCGTGTTACGTGTCACTTATTTGATATTACTTGTAAAGAATACTTTCACCTCCGTGCCAACACGTGCCTTCAACAGAGGACAACATACCATGCATTTATAAACAACGGTACAGAGTCTTTATGAGTCTGTTTTCATTAAATAACTAACATTAGTGTTTTATTACATTCATGGGGGTAACCCGGAAGGATCACATATAGAGCCTGAGAAATTGAAGGTAATCAATTTTGATTGGAAGAAGAGGAGACTAGGTTAATTCCTTGATCAAAAATCCTTCATCAACATTACAGCACCTTCTAAAGGCACGTTAAATATAAATAGGAAAATTGCATTTTATATTTTGGTCATTGTCACTGAACTATAACCCAAGAAACTCCACTGAACAACTGTATTAATATATTCTCTCTACAAGAGGGAGGGAGGTTTGCCTTAATGCCCCGCAGTGACGTGACTGTCGTGCGTAGACAACATCCTAGCTGTACCCAGACGACTCGACACCACCAAACTTAATAATAAAATCAACTCTGTAGAATCTTCATTAAAGTTTACCATGGAAAGTAATCATATATGATGGTTGCCTTCACTTTCTTGACGTACTAGTTTTGCAGGAACGACACTAAATTGGATTCCAAGGTGTACATGAAGCCCACTAACAAAGATAACCTGTCACACTTATCACATTATGATGCGATGACAAAGAAAGGTGTCATCACATAATTTTATGTGAAAGCATATGGGAGCTCAAGCCCTGCTTTCCTGAAAGAGCAATGTAGCAACATACACCAAGACTTTATTAAACTAAAATACCAGCACATTTCATTAACAACTGTATGAGAACAGCCCACATCATCATCCTTCCTACCAGATAAAGTCACATGACAGATTCTTAATACCTCCAGTCAGCCAGGTTTCAGACAAGCCTCTCCAACCTGCTTGCCAAGAAAAAGCAAAGCAAGCAGAGCCAACATTATATCCAACACTATCAAGAACTTGGTAACTAAGAAATACAAACATAATAAAGAAAATGACGTTGGCGTCTATACCATCCCATGTGGAAAGACATTTGTTAACAGATCAGCACATTAAATGTAATTTCGCCACGAGTGTCTTCATCATTAGGACTGATGAAGACACACATGGTGAAGCGTTTTCTTCAATAATATTGTGATATCTGTACACAAATATTTTCCACAGCTTGTCGGTACCACCATTCTAATTACAACCATCCTATGTGGAGAATGCCACTTAATATACAGGGAGGGGGGAGGAGGACTTCTACAAACATGGAACAATGCATCAAGAAACACCAGTACGCATGTCAAAGAGAGTTTAATGAACGCCTGAACAAACTCCCACACCCATCTCACGAATTTCAAAGACACGAAATTAGTCATTAAAGAAAATGAGCAGCAACAAGTGTTAAGAATGTGCTCTTACTGCCACTACAAATATCACACACAAAATTCTGGGAGTTTTATCATATAGCAGGTTCTCCCAGGCTCATCTTGCCCAAACTGGATACAGTCATCAAGTAGTCCATGCCTCTACATGTAGCTCATGAGTCATGACGCCCTGATTAGCGAAACGTCGCCTTAACAATTATCCTGATACTTCCTTTGTATCTTACGTACGTGTCGGTGTTTGGACACCATTTGCAATCTGGTGAAGGCTTCTGATCAAAGAATAGAAG
This sequence comes from Cherax destructor, assembly GCA_009830355.1. Taxonomy (NCBI): domain Eukaryota; kingdom Metazoa; phylum Arthropoda; class Malacostraca; order Decapoda; family Parastacidae; genus Cherax; species Cherax destructor. The sequence goes on along the minus strand of WNWK01003436.1, from coordinate 72,183 downwards.
CTTCCTTTAACTTCCTCAGATTAACTCTAATAACCTCCCATTCTCCAAGCGCCGTACGAGTTTATCTCTTCCCGAAGAATGAAAGTAATATATTAATCATATGTGAAATTAAAGCATAAGCTTTCATAAGTTACAGAAATGCATTATGGAGGATGTAGGTAGCGTCACACTTGTAAGCTACATACATTAGTACTCAAGTACTTCATTAGTTTACATTTTCTTGGTTAAGCGGGAGTGCAACGGACAAGTGAACTAGCAGCAGCAACACTCAAAGCAAGAGGCATTCTTGAGCTTCCCCAGCGCTCAGACGTAATGTCTAAAGCTGGGGGTGTCTCCAAAAGGATCCTGTAGTGGCTGCTGCCTTTGCACCTCCTGACATCGTCTGCTGCTATGCAGCTGCCACACCCTTCGAGCCCAGTGTGGGCGGGGTTTGTGGCGGCACAAGGTGCCTAGCTTCTTCCTCCGAGCCCCGTGGGGGCGGGGAATAGGGCTAGGCCTGGGGACAGCTAGTCCCAGAAGACGAGGCGGTACATGTACCTCCTCCCATGGCAGACATTGGTCTGAGACACTCCCGAGAAAGGGAGCTAAGGCCGGGCCACCACTTGGAAAAGGCCCGGGCCGGGCGATTATTCCTGAGAATCAACAACAACAATTGGTAAATTAGACACATATGCAACACTTGGGTATCTTTATTGAGGAAACGTTTCGCCACACAGTGGCTTCATCAGTCCATACAAGGAGAATCGTGAAGAATAGGAGAGTGTGAGGTTGTCAGTCCCTCAATCTTCAGTCGATGTTGTCAGTCCATCAATCTTATTCTATTCAAGATTGATGGACTGACACATCGACTCAAGGATGAGGACTACAACCTCACTCATCTCACGATTCTCCTGTATGGACGAGAACCACTGTGTGGCGAATTTCTAATAAAGTCCAAGTGTTGCATATGTGTCTAATTTACCAACTCGTCGGTTCTCTGAACCATTCATTCACATCCTGTCTGACACTGCAACATCTTGGTATCTTAATACAGGGATTTCTTCGCTTGCCTATTCCTTGGGCACGACCTACTTCCACATTGAACAAATGTGACACCTCCTACAACTGCTGCACCTCTCCTGTCTACAGTATATAAGCTTCCTCTGCTCATATGCTGTTATTCTATTCAAGATTGATGGACTGACAACATCACACTCCTCCTATTCTTCACGATTCTCCTTTGTATGGACTAACAACAATTGGGTTTAAGACCCATCGAGTGCATCCGAGTCACTAAGAATGCACCTCACCTGAACGTACATAAAGAGTACTTTATGCCATCAAACAACAATTAAAAAGACTCAATATATGAAGAGACGCATTTCTCGGTCTATATACATAGGTTTGCGTGTATTAATATTATTATTATATTCATGGTGAATGCTAAACTCTTGGGAGTAACACAGTGTCTGATGAAAGGAAATGGAAGGTATCTATAATTCTTTGCATTAAGAACCCTTCACTAGCATCAAGGTACCCACACTGAAGTTCTCGATGTACAGGACAGAACACATTTCTCTCGGTTTATATACATAGTTGGGTATTATTGTTAGTATTATTATTATTATTAGTAGTAGTATCAATATGTGAAGCCCTAAACCCGAGTGGTGAAGGCTCGATTCTCCGTCTGCTAAGCAGGAGACGGACAAGCAGTTTCTAATGATTCTTGTAGGTGGGTGTGTAGCCTTGGTATGTGCGGCCTTCACCAGCTGGCACCTGGTCCAGTACTGTGTTCTTGCTCTCTATGTATGCTCTTTTGTTTTATATCTTAGCTCTGTTACAAATAACAAGTTAATCTCTAAGATAAATTATCCATCTTAGATGGTGCTTAAATTTTCGATACATTTTGTCAAGACACGAGTCAAACATTGGTTTGTTACTCTTTTTGAAGTAATCATTTCAATACATTCTCTGGGATGCAATAAACCCGCAGAGGCCATACAGCGCCGGGGTGAAGGAGAGGTAATAAGGGTAGATCCAAAGAAAGTGAGGACATGTTCAATTCCTTGGATCAAGAGGCCTTTACCGGCGTCAAGAAACCTCCCTAGAGGAGATTGCTATATTAGTGTTACTGTACTTTATAAGGACCTCAGATATTAAATTTAAAAGCGTTACAGTATTATCCATAAATAACCCAAGCATAGGAGAACGAAACTTATGTCGACGTTTCGGTCAGACTGGGACCATTAACTAGTCGCAAAAGCGCGAAGGGAAGGGAGCCAAGATATGTACGAGAGGAGAGAGGACGGTGCTAGAGTAGTAGAACGGTGGCCTGGTCGTGGCCTGGTGGCTAGAGCTCTCGCTTCACACACGGAGGGCCCGGGTTCGATTCCCGGCGGGTGGAAACATTTCGACGTGTTTCCTTACACCTGTTATCATGTTCACCTAGCAGCAAATAGGTACCTGGGAGTTAGTCGACTGGTGTGGGTCGCATCCTGGGGGACAAGATTAAGGACCCCAATGGAAATAAGAGACAGTCCTCGATGACGCACTGACTTTCTTTGGTTATCCTGGGTGGCTAACCCTCCGGGGTTAAAAATCCGAAGAAATCTTATCTTATCTTTATCTTTTAATATAATAATTGCAGAAGTAGTGGTAGTGGTTACGGTATTATATATTCGTCCATATCTTACTAATCTTGCATTGCATATTACTGAATAGTTTTTTATTTGTATTATTTGTTAGTTGCTAGATACGTTGTATCAAAATATGGTGGCACACAAACGAGTTATAAATCACATACAACGTTTCACATGCACAGCAGACTTTTTCAAGTCTAATAAATCTTGCCTGATGGTAACAGGCTTAATGTGTTCCCCTATTCCATGTTTATGTTCTTGTGTAATGTGTGTGTGTGTAATGTGTGTGTGTGTGTGTAATGTGTGTGTGTGTGTGTAATGTGTGTGTGTGTGTAATGTGTGTGTGTGTGTAATGTGTGTGTGTGTGTAATGTGTGTGTGTGTGTAATGTGTGTGTGTGTGTAATGTGTGTGTGTGTTTATTTTTTACACCAGGTGGAAGAAACTATTAGATTTCCAATAGCCTGCTGTGCAGGTGAAACACTGTCCGAATACCTCACGAGCAAGCTGGTCCAGTGGTTAATACACTGACCTGAGAATTTTAGGACCCGCCTGCCATGGGTTCGAGTCTTACCCATTCTGCCCGCAATACACAGCATATTAGGGGCTTTTGGCATGTACATCTCTTTCATACCTATGTATCATGTCTACCCAACTATGTATCATTGTACCATGTCTAAATAAAGTATTATTATTATTATTAGTTCTTTGAATAATTTTAAATTACTGCTTGTGTCTCATCACCCACTGTTAGTTATGTTATCTAGAAATGCATGTATGGTGTCATACGTTGTAGAAGAGCTATACATAGGTAAACTATAGTTTATGACTACTACGCCTCTGAACACGGGCATTAGTTTACATTTTACAATATATTCGTATTTGTGCAAATTATTGTAAGAGATATTCGGAAAAATAATGAATTTGGGCGCGCAGCACGTATCAATCAAGGTTTGAGTCGTGTCAGGTGCTGAGCCGAATGTAAACAAAGACGCATGGCTACCGATGCCCGAGTAAGGTTGTTACGTTAGGTTGGATTAGGTGATTTCGTTAGTTTAGATTACTTTTTTAAACATTTGCACATCAAAATACTAACCTCAGCTGTAAAACTAACTATATTTCACAATTCAAACTATAATTAATGGCCGAAATCCGCCGAGTAGCAGTCGTCTACTATTACTAGTTAGTTATTTTTATGTAAAATATACAGAGTAGGGTAGCCACATAATGCAGATGTTTGTAATTTTGGTTAATAACGAAAACAAATGCGACCTACACCTCTTAGTACAGCTGCCTGCGGCATCCACAGTGTCCTGGCTGCCCATGGTCACTAAACAATAATTCCACAAGCACCAGGGACACGCTAACTGCTTCTTGCTTCAAAACACACAACGAAGAATAACGAATCATGCTTTGATGCTAATCACAAGGAAAAATTAAGGCAACACCACCACATGTTTGCCAGTGTCTGGTGTGAGGCTCTGAGCTGCCTAGCATCTTGACAACATATGTTAAACCGGGGATGCCAGTCAGCTCATAATATATCATTACTATTACTTTTTGCGCATTTCTTTTTTTAGAAAAATATCTGAAAAATTGTCTTAAATGTGATTATAAGTCTAAGAGTGATTCGCCATATTATCTACAAAAATCTCCACGCAAATCATTCAAAAAGATCATTGTTGTTATTGCCATGGTCACTCCAGGTACGGTTACGAACACTTTCGCTTTGTTTTTATTATGTCTTGCACACACATAATTTTTCCGAGAACTGTTACCAATTCATCGAGTACATAAATTTTAAAACTTCACTGTCAATATATATAAACATTCTTAAGAGCAAAATTAAGATTAATTAACGCCGTTAATAATATTTTGTGAGCCAAAGTCAGTGCCAAGGAAAACAATTACAACTAGTTGAAAAAGCAACAGTTGTCAACACGCAGTACAGTACAACACTATTTTATTTCTTTTATGTACTATACAAAATGTAGTTTACATGTAACAAAATATTGTTAAGCAAAAAGAAACCATTAACATGTGGTGTATTTCGGGCAGATTAATCCTAGACATTTTTTATCAATTAGTTTTTTAATGTATAAGAAGTGAGGTAGCTAAATGAATAATAGTACCACATAGGTACTATTATTCAATTAGCAAGAACTCATTTAAAATTAAGTCCTTTCTAAAATTTCTCTTATACGTTTAAAGATATATATATATTTTTCATTTATGTTGATGTAAAAATTAATAATTTTGTACCAAAAGAATCTTAGAAAACTTACCTAACCTTATTATAACAAGCGTAAATTAATTTAGCCTAATTCAACTAAATATATTTTAGATAAGTTTACAATAATTTAATAATAAACAAACACAATGAACTATATTTTTTTCGTTAGGTTCAGAATGATTTTTGCGAAATTATTGCATACACAAATTTTCGCTTGTCTTATATGGCAAGAAGAGCGTTGCTATTTAAGCCAAAATCGCAAGTTTTACCTATTCGGCACACACGCACACACAGTGAAGAGGGCCAGGAGCTGTGACTCGACCCCTGCAACCACAACTAGGTGAGTACACACACTAAAGTGGTTAAGCCTCTCTTCCTGTCTTCCCACATTTTTTTTTCGCTGCTCTATCCTACTCCTCTCCATTGTATACCTGGAGAGGGCTTCGGGGGTCAACGCCCCCGCGGCCCGGTCTGTGACCAGGCCTCATGGTGGATCAGGGCCTGATCAACCAGGCTGATACTGTTGGCCGCACGTAAACCGACGTACGAACCACAGCCCGGCTGATCAGGTACTGACTTCAGGTGCCTGTCTAAAGCCTTCTTGACGACAGCATTGTCATACATTTTATGGCCTAACACAAAAAAAAGACCCTGAGGATGTGGTTAATTTATAACAAAATCTCACTGCAGTGTGAGAAAACTGAAACTATGTTATTTGGTTCAAAATTAAAACTGAAACTGGTAAATAGTATGATGGTACTGTATAACAAGGAACCCATCTCAATAAAAATAAAAACGCCCAACCCGGGAAAAGAAATAGAAAATCAAAATACTCGTTTGAAACAGACATTACATACGTATTCAATAAGATCTTCATTTAATCACTATTTTAGGGACTAAATATTATTGACTGGGGTGCGGGTGATAAGCACCCTTAATGACTTATGGATATTCGACAGGCTTTAAACCTCACGCACCAACCAATGTGAATATTATAAGTTAAAGGACACAAATGTAACTAATGTGACATTTTATTGTGGCAACGTTTCGCTCTCCAGGAGCTTTGTCAAGCCGTTACAAACAATACATGGACACAGAGGGTATATATAGGTTTAGAGTGAGGTGTAATACTAGTGATGGTGATGGTAATACAAGTTGTAGAGGTAGTAATAATACAATATGGTAAAACAATCAACTTGCACCATAATGTATTACTACTACCACTACAACTTGTATTAATACTACCACCACTGGTATTACACCTCACTATAAGCCTATATATACCCTCTGTGTCCATGTATTGTTTGTAACGGCTTGACAAAGCTCCTGGAGAGCGAAACGTTGCCACAATAAAATGTCATATTAGTTCCACTTGTGTTCTTTTACTTATAATGTTGTCGGTAATTCTACCAACATTAATACAATGTGAATATTAACTGCACAGAAGAGGGTGAGGTGCAAGGACGAATATTTGTAGTGATTCTAGGAATTTAAAAGTCCTCCATCACACATCCTGCACGTACACTACCTACCATCATTATAACCAACCTCATGCTCCTTCCATCATACATCCTGTACGTACACTACCTGCCATCATTATAACCAACCTCATGCTCCTTCCATCATACATCCTGTACGTACACTACCTACCATCATTATAACCAACCTCATGCTCCTTCCATCATACATCCTGCACGTACACTACCTACCATCATTATAACCAACCTCATGCTCCTTCCATCATACATCCTGTACGTACACTACCTGCCATCATTATAACCAACCTCATGCTCCTTCCATCATACATCCTGTACGTACACTACCTACCATCATTATAACCAACCTCATGCTCCTTCCATCATACATCCTGTACGTACACTACCTGCCATCATTATAACCAACCTCATGCTCCTTCCATCATACATCCTGTACGTACATACCTACCATCATTATAACCAACCTCATGCTCCTTCCATCATACATCCTGTACGTACACTACCTGCCATCATTATAACCAACCTCATGGTCCTTCCATCATACATCCTGTACGTACACTACCTACCATCATTATAACCAACCTCATGTTCCTTCCATCATACATCCTGCATGTACACTACCTGCCATCATTATAACCAACCTCATGCTCCTTCCATCATACATCCTGTACGTACACTACCTGCCATCATTATAACCAACCTCATGCTCCTTCCATCATACATCCTGCACGTACACTACCTACCATCATTATAACCAACCTCATGTTCCTTCCATCATACATCCTGCATGTACACTACCTACCATCATTATAACCAACCTCATGTTCCTTCCATCATACATCCTGTACGTACACTACCTACCATCATTATAACCAACCTCATGCTCCTTCCATCATACATCCTGTACGTACACTACCTGCCATCATTATAACCAACCTCATGCTCCTTCCATCATACATCCTGCACGTACACTACCTACCATCATTATAACCAACCTCATGCTCCTTCCATCATACATCCTGTACGTACACTACCTGCCATCATTATAACCAACCTCATGCTCCTTTCATCATACATCCTGCACGTACACTACCTACCATCATTATAACCAACCTCATGTTCCTTCCATCATACATCCTGCATGTACACTACCTACCATCATTATAACCAACCTCATGTTCCTTCCATCATACATCCTGCACGTACACTACCTACCATCATTATAACCAACCTCATGCTCCTTCCATCATACATCCTGTACGTACACTACCTGCCATCATTATAACCAACCTCATGCTCCTTCCATCATACATCCTGTACGTACACTACCTGCCATCATTATAACCAACCTCATGTTCCTTCCATCATACATCCTGCATGTACACTACCTGCCATCATTATAACCAACCTCATGTTCCTTACATCATACATCCTGCACGTACACTACCTACCATCATTATAACCAACCTCATGTTCCTTCCATCATACATCCTGTACGTACACTACCTGCCATCATTATAACCAACCTCATGTTCCTTACATCATACATCCTGCATGTACACTACCTGCCATCATTATAACCAAATGTTCCTTCAAAACGATTGTCTAGACTCAAATCGGATTTTCTCCCGTCCTCCAGATGCTGTAGGACCCCTGCGAGTTTAGCGCTTCATTTGAATAATAATAATAATAATAATAATAATAATAATAATAATAATAAAAACTATAGCACTCATATGTCACTGAAGACAAACATTTACTCAGCAGAAATAACATAAAAAGAATGTTCACATTGTTTAAGTTCAAGTCCGCTGGTTCATAAATGATAAAAAGTTTTAAAATAACTTTAAGGAGCTTTAAAAAGATTGAAACTGTCTAATTATCAACGTCAGTGACTTAAACTGGTGTAATGTGGTGAGGGTATGATAGGAGACGCCATGCACGCACCACCAAGCAGTACAGAGACCCCTGCTGCTGCTGTATTATGAAGGCTGTACCACCCCACCACTGCTGCTGCTGTATTATGAAGGTTGTACCACCCCACCACTGCTGCTGGTGTATTATGAAGGCTGTACCACCCCACCACTGCTGCTGCTGTATTATGAAGGTTGTACCACCCCACCACTGCTGCTGCTGTATTATGAAGGCTGTACCACCCCACCACTGCTGCTGCTGTATTATGAAGGCTGTACCTCCCACCACTGCTGCTGTATTATGAAGGCTGTACCACCCCACCACTGCTGCTGCTGTATTATGAAGGTTGTACCACCCCACCACTGCTGCTGCTGTATTATGAAGGCTGTACCACCCCACCACTGCTGCTGCTGTATTATGAAGGCTGTACCACCCCACCACTGCTGCTGCTGTATTATGAAGGTTGTACCACCCCACCACTGCTGCTGCTGTATTATGAAGGCTGTACCACCCACCACTGCTGCTGCTGTATTATGAAGGTTGTACCACCCCACCACTGCTGCTGCTGTATTATGAAGGTTGTACCACCCCACCACTGCTGCTGCTGTATTATGAAGGCTGTACCACCCCACCACTGCTGCTGCTGTATTATGAAGGCTGTACCACCCCACAACTGCTGCTGTATTATGAAGGCTGTACCACCCCACCACTGCTGCTGCTGTATTATAAAGGTTGTACCACCCCACCACTGCTGCTGCTGTATTATGAAGGTTGTACCACCCCACCACTGCTGCTGCTGTATTATGAAGGCTGTACCACCCCACCACTGCTGCTGCTGTATTATGAAGGCTGTACCACCCCACCACTGCTGCTGCTGTATTATGAAGGCTGTACCACCCCACCACTGCTGCTGCTGTATTATGAAGGTTGTACCATTCCACCACTGCTGCTGCTGTATTATGAAGGCTGTACCACCCCACCACTGCTGCTGGTGTATTATGAAGGTTGTACCACCCCACCACTGCTGCTGCTGTATTATGAAGGCTGTACCACCCCACCACTGCTGCTGGTGTATTATGAAGGTTGTACCACCCCACCACTGCTGCTGGTGTATTATGAAGGCTGTACCACCCCACCACTGCTGCTGCTGTATTATGAAGGTTGTACCACCCCACCACTGCTGCTGCTGTATTATGAAGGTTGTACCACCCCACCACTGCTGCTGCTGTATTATGAAGGTTGTACCACCCCACCACTGCTGCTGCTGTATTATGAAGGTTGTATCCACCCCACCACTGCTGCTGCTGTATTATGAAGGCTGTACCACCCCACCACTGCTGCTGCTGTATTATGAAGGTTGTACAACCCCACCACTGCTGCTGCTGTATTATGAAGGCTGTACCACCCCACCACTGCTGCTGCTGTATTATGAAGGTTGTACCACCCCACCACTGCTGCTGTGTATTATGAAGGCTGTACCACCCCACCACTGCTTCTGCTGTATTATGAAGGTTGTACCACCCCACCACTGCTGCTGCTGTATTATGAAGGCTGTACCACCCCACCACTGCTGCTGCTGTATTATGAAGGTGTACCACCCCACCACTGCTGCTGCTGTATTATGAACAACTCTCGCGATTAAAGTGTCACATTGTTTATTAAGTTGTAAAATGTGTTATATAAGCTACAACCCTTTGCTGAATTGAGGTGTATATGAAGCTGCAACCACCAATCAATGCTGCTGCTGTATTATGAGGCTACACCCCACCACTGCTGCTGCTGTATTATGAGGTTGTACCACCCCACTGCCTTGTGAAGGCTGTCCCCCCACTGCTGTATTATGAAGGTTGTACCACCACCTGCTGCTTGTATTATGAAGGTGTACCACCCACCACTGCTGCTGCTGTATTATGAAGGCTGTACCACCCACCCTGCTGCTGTATATGAAGTGTACCACCCCACCTGCTGCTGTGTATTATGAAGGTTTACCACCCCACCACTGCTGCTGCTATATGAAGGTTGTAACCCCACTGCTGCTTATATGGGCTGTACCACACCACTGCTGCTGTATTATGAAGGTGTACCACCCCACCACTGCTGCTTATTATAAGGTTGTACCACCCACTGCTGCTGGTGTATTATGAGGTTGTACCACCCCACCACTGCTGGTGTATTATGAAGGTGCCACCACCACTGCTGCTGTATTATGAAGGTGTACCACCCACCTGCTGCTGGTGTATTATAGGCTGTACCCCACCACTGCTGCTGTATTATGAGGTTGTACCACCCCACCACTGCTGCTGTGTATATAGGTGTACCCCCACCACTGCTGCTGTGTAATGAAGACCCCCACGTGTATTATGAGTGTCCACCCACCACTGCTGCTGCTGTATTAGAAGGTTGTACCACCCACACTGCTGCTGCATTATGAAGGTGTACACCCACCACTGCTGCTGTATTATGAGGTTGTACCACCACCACTGCTGCTGTATTATGGCTGTACCACCCACCACTGCTGCTGGTGATTATGAAGTGTACCACCCACCACTGCTATTATAATTACAAACTTGCTTGTATTATGAAGACACCCAGCGATTATAAGTGTACCACCAACTGTGCTGGTTATTATGAAGTTGTACACAACTTGTGTATTATGAAGTTGAAACTGCTGTTGTATTATGAAGGTGTCCCAATGTGCGGTGTATAGAAGGCTGTACCACCCCACCCTGCTGCTGTGTATTATGAAGGTGTACCACCCACCACTGCTGCGTGTATTATGAAGGTTGTACCACCACCACTGCTGCTGGTGTATTATGAAGGTGTACCACCCACCACTGCTGCTGGTGTATTATGAAGGTTGTACCACCCCACCACTGCTGCTGTGTATTATGAAGGTTGTACCACCCCACCACTGCTGCTGTGTATTATGAAGGTGACCCCACCACTGCTGCTGTATTATGAAGGTTGTACCACCACCACTGCTGCTGCTGTATTATGAAGGTTGTACCACCCACCATGCTGCTGCTGTATTATGAAGGTGTACCACCCCACCACTGCTGCTGCTGTATTATGAAGGTGTACCACCCACCACTGCTGCTGCTGTATATAGGTGACCACCCACCACTGCTCTGCTGTATTATGAAGGTGTACCACCCCACCCCGGTATTATAAGCTGTACACCCCACCACTGTTGCTGTATTATGAAGGTGTACACCCCACCACTGCTGCTTGTATATAGCTACCACCCAACTGCTGTATATGAAGGTGTACCCCCACACTTGCTGTATTATGAAGGCTGTACCACCACCACTGCTGCTGTGATTTAGGTGTACCACCCCACCACTGCTCGCTGTATTATGAAGGTGTACCACCACCACTGTCTGCGTATTAGAAGGCTGTACCACCCCACCACTGCTGTTGTATTATGAAGGTGTACCACCCCACCACTGCTGCTGTATTATGAAGGTTACCACCCCTGCTGCTGCTGTATTATAGTTTACCCCACCACTGCTGCTGTATAGAAGGCTGTCCCACCATGCTTTTGAAGTGTACACCCCTGCTGCTGCTGTATTATGAGTTGTACCACCCACCACTGCTGTGTATTATGAAGGTTACCACCCACCCTGCTGCTTGTATTATGAAGGCTTACCACCCACTGCTCTGTTATTGATGTACCACCACCACTGCTGCTGTGTATTATGAGGTTTACCCCACCACTGCTGCTGTGTATTATGGTTCACACCACTGCTGCTGTGTTTTGAAGGGTACACCCCACCACTGCTGCTTATTAGAAGGTGTACCACCCACCACTGCTGCTGTGTATATAGTTACCACCCTGCTGCTGTATTATGAAGGTGTACCACCACACTGCTGCTTATTATGAAGGTTGTCACCCACCACGCCTGATATGAGGACACCCCACCACTGTGCTGTATTATGAGTTGTACCACCCCCTGCTGCTGTGTATTATAGGTGACCACCCCCACTGCTGCTGTGTATTATGAAGTTGCCACCCCACCACTGCTGCTGTGTATTATGAAGGCTGTACCACCCCACTCACTGCTGCTGTGTATTATGAAGCTACCACCCCACCACTGCTGCTGTGTATTATGAAGGTTGTACCACCCCACCACTGCTGCTGTGTATTATGAAGGCTGACCACCCCACCACTGCTTCTGTGATTATGAAGGTTGTACCACCCCACCACTGCTGCTGGTGTATTATGAAGGCTGTACCACCCCACCACTGCTGCTGGTGTATTATGAAGGTTGTACCACCCCACCACTGCTGCTGGTGTATTATGAAGGTTGTACCACCCCATCACTGCTGCTGCTGTATTATGAAGGCTGTACCACCCCACCACTGTTGCTGGTGTATTATGAAGGTTGTACCACCCCACCACTGCTGCTGGTGTATTATGAAGGTTGCACCACCCCACCACTGCTGCTGGTGTATTATGAAGGTTGTACCACCCCACCACTGCTGCTGGTGTATTATGAAGGCTGTACCACCCCACCACTGCTGCTGGTGTATTATGAAGGTTGTGCCACCCCACCACTGCTGCTGGTGTATTATGAAGGTTGTACCAATCCACCACTGCTGCTGGTGTATTATGAAGGTTGTACCACCCCACCACTGCTGCTGGTGTATTATGAAGGTTGTACCACCCCACCACTGCTGCTGGTGTATTATGAAGGTTGTACCACCCCACCACTGCTGCTGGTGTATTATGAAGGTTGTACCACCCCACCACTGCTGCTGGTGTATTATGAAGGTTGTACCACCCCACCACTGCTGCTGGTGTATTATGAAGGTTGTACCACCCCACCACTGCTGCTGCTGTATTATGAAGGTTGTACCACCCCACCACTGCTGCTGCTGTATTATGAAGGCTGTACCACCCCACCACTGCTGCTGCTGTATTATGAAGGCTGTACCACCCCACCACTGCTGCTGCTGTATTATGAAGGTTGTACCACCCCACCACTGCTGCTGCTGTATTATGAAGGCTGTACCACCCCACCACTGCTGCTGCTGTATTATGAAGGTTGTACCACCCCACCACTGCTGCTGCTGTATTATGAAGGTTGTACCACCCCACCACTGCTGCTGCTGTATTATGAAGGCTGTACCACCCCACCACTGCTGCTGCTGTATTATGAAGGCTGTACCACCCCACCACTGCTGCTGCTGTATTATGAAGGCTGTACCACCCCACCACTGCTGCTGATGTATTATGAAGGTTGTACCACCCTACCACTGCTGCTGCTGTATTATAAATGCTGGATTATGATATAATGTAATTTCTCTTCTCGGATACAATTCTAAAGATTTGTTAGAGGTACACCATGACAAAGCCAAAACCACGCACATAAATATACTCTCTCTCTTACTCACTCTCTCTTACTCACTCTCTCTCTCTTACTCTCTCTTACTCACTCTCTCTTACTCACTCTCTCTTACTCACTCTCTCAACTAACAATACTAAACTATCATGTTTAGTCTCACACCAGACCCGGATCTGTCGACGTAAGAGAAATAATTCACTGTTGGCACTCCAAAGAATAAGCTGCCTTCTTGAAGACTTGCTGAGTACACCATCTTAAACTTTACTATATACAACCTTAATCCCTTCTATACACACCATCAAACCTCTTGCATACACTATCTTAACCCTTTTTATATACCATCTTAAACCCTCTCTCTCTCTCTCTCTCTCTCTCTCTCTTATATATATATATATATATATATATATATATATATATATATATATATATATATATATATATATATATATATATATATAAATCTCTTAAGTAACACAACCTATTTTCGTACCTACTACATAATGATTGGGAACGAAGCCGGAAGAATACAAATGAATATATCGATAAATAATACACATTATAAGGCAAGATGAGGGGAAAAAAATAATCTTCCCTTCGACAACAAATTTCAAATATAAATTTAACTTATATGTTAAACAATTACCTAAGAAATTTTGTGAAAAAAAAAAATTATATTCTGCCAGAAACACGTTACTTTGTACCTCAAACAACATTGTTGGTCCTCTACTTGTCAATAATCTACCCTTATCTCATGTATGGCATGTATGTATGTATATATGCCATAACATCACAGTAAACAGGAGATATCACAATATGCAGAACAACCATTGTGAAAAAATAATGAACTTCCAAACGCTTTCGTGATTTCTCACATAATCACGGACCAGTGCCTTGATAATGTGAAAAATCAGGAAAGCGCTTGGAAGTTCACCATTTTTTTTGTTGAAAATGTTTTTTCTACGTATATCATCTAAAACTGATCATAATTCGGCAAAAAAAAGTCTGCCATGAGAATGATCACCCAGTTAGGTTCCAACTATTCAATATACAAAACTGTATATACTACTGTGAATACTAATATTGTCCCAGTGTTACAGGTCATCTGTCAGAGCTGCGACACAACACACCCAAAATACAAAAAAAAAAAAAATCAATAATGTCTTTGATATCCAACGAGTTCGTCTCAAATTAGATAGAAACCCCTGGGAAATACAAGTTTCTTTTTTTAAACAATGGAGAAACTTATCAGAAGATTCAGAAAGGATCTCTGCCACCAGTTTCAAATTTATTCTTAAAATACACTTCCCGAATTTATTTAAAATCTGTATAGACTGAATATAAATGTCGAACAAATCCAGTGCAGCCTGACTGTAATAACTGTCAGTATTCTTACTCCTGAGGCCTGGTCACAGACCGGGTCGCAGGGGCGTTGACCCCTGGAACTCTCTCCAGGTATACTTAATACAACATCTCATTACCCAATAATGACAACAATTGACAAAAAGATATATAAATGTAATTTGCTTCCTCTTCATATTATCATTGCTAGTATGTATATATATACGTATATACACACACAACCCGCACATATAAAAGAGAGGAGCTTACGACGACGTTTCGGCCCGACTTGGACCATTTACAAAGTCACGCTAACACACAAAGACGGGGGAAGTGGTATTTATAGGCAGGCAGACAGGGAAGGGTACAAGAGAGTGGGGTAATAATGGAGAAAGTAGTGGAAGTGGTAGTAGTAGTAATAGTAGTAGTGGAGACAGTCATATTCTAGAGGAGCACTGCAATGAGGCTAGCGGCCCGCAAGGGTGGGACGAGAACACAGAGGGAGGAAAGGCGAAAAAAAAAAAGGACAAATACCAGGCAAAAGAAAAGAAAGAAAGGAAAACCCATAGGAGAAAAAAGAAGAAGAGGGAAGAGATGAAAGGGGAAGGAATCAGGTTAAGTCACGGGTGTTCTGAAGTTTAGAGCATTTAACAATGTAATGAGAGAGGAAAGCATCAACAGAGACAAAGCCAGGGCTAAGATTCATACAGGGAAAGTTGTGTATAAGGGAGGATTCAACCAGGCGGCGACTATGAAAGCTAGACGTAGGGTAGACAGTTTTAGCAGAAGACCAATCAATAGGATGACTGTGATCTCTGACATGACAGAAAAGAGCATTATTAGTGTTGGCAAGCCTAACACTATTTTTGTGCTCCCTAAGTCTGTCAGAAAGAGATCGGCCAGTTTCTCCGAAGTACTGAAGAGGACAGGAGGAGCAAGAAATAGAGTAGACACCAGGAGAATCTGTGGAGGGAGGGGAGGTATGAACTAGATTAGTGCGAAGAGTGTTAGTCTGACGAAAGGTAAGTTTGATGTCTAAGGAACGGAGAGAGTTGCTGAGATTAGAGAGACCAGAGATGTAGGGAAGGCAGAGGACTGGAGAGTTCTCAGGAGTAGAGGGTTTAGGAGAGAAGAAAGTCAGTTTGGCACGAGAGAAAGCAGAGTCTATGAAATGGGAAGGGTAGCCCAGGCGGGAAAATGAAATATGAAGAGTGGAAATTTCTGCTTCAAGAAACTGAGGATCACAGATACGGAGAGCACGGAGAAAGACGGAGATAAGAACACTCTTCTTGACAGAGGAGGCATGATAAGAGAAGTAGTGAATGTACATGCCACTGTGCATAGGCTTGCGGTACACGGAGAAGGCTCTTTTCTGTCATGTCAGAGATCACAGTCATCCTATTGATTGGTCTTCTGCTAAAACTGTCTACCCTACGTCCAGCTTTCATAGTCGCCGCCTGGTTGAATCCTCCCTTATACACAACTTTCCCTGTATGAATCTTAGCCCTGGCTTTGTCTCTGTTGATGCTTTCCTCTCTCATTACATTGTTAAATGCTCTAAACTTCAGAACACCCGTGACTTAACCTGATTCCTTCCCCTTTCATCTCTTCCCTCTTCTTCTTTTTTCTCCTATGGGTTTTCCTTTCTTTCTTTTCTTTTGCCTGGTATTTGTCCTTTTTTTTTCGCCTTTCCTTCCTCTGTGTTCTCGTCCCACCCTTGCGGGCCGCTAGCCTCATTGCAGTGCTCCTCTAGAATATGACTGTCTCCACTACTACTATTACTACTACTACCACTTCCACTACTTACTCCATTATTACCCCACTCTCTGGTATCCTCCCCTGTCTGCCTGCCTATAAATACCACTTCCCCCGTCTTTGTGTGACTTTGTAAATGGTCCAAGTCGGGCCGAAACGTCGTCGTAAGCTCCTCTCTTTTAATAATGATAATAATATCTTTATTTACTACAAGTACATGTACATGGTATACAGACCATAGCTGACATCAGTGACATACTACTATATAGAAAGTCCCTTGTTATGCTGAGCATTTCGGGCAGATTAGGTCAGTGTCCCAGGATGCGACTCACACCAGTCGACTAACACCCAGGTACCCATTTTACTGATGGGGAACATAGACAACAGGTGTAAAGAAACACGCCCAATGTTTCTGCCCTGGCTGGGAATCGAACCCAGGCCTTCGCCGTGTGAAGCGAGAGCTTTAGCCACCAGACCACCAGAGCCCCATTTTATATGTGCGGGTTGTGTGTGTATTGTTCCAGTCACGGTATTGTGCCTTTTTGTTATTTATTTATTATATACGTATATATATATATAAAACTTGTCACTTAAAATTTGCTACATTGTATCATAATGAAACAGCAATAAGTATATACTTTTTAGAACACTGGAAATGTATTGCATAATCTCTGGCTTATCTGAAAACTTTTGTTTTCCATTGTTAAAACCATGTATGTTTTAAAATAAAATTGTTTTGTTTATCCCTGAGAGTGATATAATTAAGCTATCTTATATCAGCACAAGAACCGTCGTATTCGTGTATTAGACTGAAGGGGATTTATCAGTCGTTCTCTGTATTTCACAGCTGGTAGGCCTAGTGCACTTCCCAGCTGATAGGCCTAATGTACTTCACAGCTGGTAGGCCTAGTGCACTTTACAGCTGATAGGCCTAATGTACTTCACAGCTGGTAGGCCTAGTGCACTTCCCAGCTGGTAGGCCTAGTGTAGTTCACAGCTGGTAGGCCTAGTGCACTTCCCAGCTGATAGGCCTAGTGTACTTCACAGCTGGTAGGCCTAGTGCACTTCCCAGCTGATAGGCCTAGTGTACTTCACAACTGGTAGGCCTAGTGCACTTCACAGCTGGTAGGCCTAGTGCACTTCACAGCTGGTAGGCCTAGTGCACTTCACAGCTGGTAGGCCTAGTGCACTTCACAGTTTGTAGGACGAGTGCACTTCACAACTGGTAAGCAGAATGCTCTTTTGTTCGAGGCTGTACAGAGGATTGTGTTGCTTAAGGAGCGCCAAGTAGGTAAATATAGCCAGTCTTACCTGTACGAACACTACCACTAAAATAACCAGCTGCTGTCTACCTGCTCACACACACACACACACATTTTAAACGGACTGTATATTCGAAAACTGAAAGCCTATGAGACAGTAGGCCTACCCCACAGAAGCTGGAGACGCAGGCCCGCGGTATAGGCATGGTACTAGATAAAAGAATACCTGAAAGACAGAAGACAAATTTGTCACAGTGGTGGAGACGTCAGGCTGGAAGTGACTAATACCCTCCCTCCATGGGTTAGTACTAGGCCTACCTTCATGGGTTAGTACTAGGCTTACACTCATGGGTTAGTATTAGGCCTACACTCATGGGTTAGTACTAGGATTACCTTCATGGGTTAGTACTAGGCCTACACTCATGGGTTAGTACTAGACTTACACTCATGGGTTAGTATTAGGCCTACACTCATGGGTTAGTACTAGGCCTACCTTCATGGGTTAGTACTAGGCCTATACTCATGGGTTAGTATTAGGCCTACACTCATGGGTTAGTATTAGGCCTACCTTCATGGGTTAGTATTGGGCCTACACTCATGGGTTAGTACTAGGCCTACCTTCATGGGTTAGTACTAGGCCTACCTTCATGGGTTAGTACTAGGCCTACCTTCATGGGTTAGTACTAGGCCTACCTTCATGGGTTAGTACTAGGCCTACCTTCATGGGTTAGTACTAGGCCTACCTTCAAGGGTTAGTACTAGGCCTACCTTCAAAGGTTAGTACTAGGCCTACCTTCAAGGGTTAGTACTAGGTCTTTCTTCAAGGGGAAATACTAGGCTTACCTTCAAAGGGAAGGGAGCGTACTGATGCTAGCAATGGGCTCTTGACCCAAGAAACTGGAGCTGCCCTCCTCTTCCTTGGATTAAACCTATTTACTTCCCATTCCCCAGGCGTTAAACCTTGACAGGTTTAACAGTAATGTATTGTTTGTCTCTTATAATTTTTGTTTACCGACGACACTAAAATAAAGCAGCTGAGATCACGCTATAATGAACATTAAGAGTAAAATAAAGCAGCTGAGATCACGCTATAATGAACATTAAGAGTAAAATAAAGCAGCTGAGATCACGCTATAATGAACATTAAGAGTAAAATAAAGCAGCTGAGATCACGCTATAATGAACATTAAGAGTAAAATAAAGCAGCTGAGATCACGCTATAATGAACATTAAGAGTAAAATAAAGCAGCTGGGATCACGCTATAATGAACATTAAGAGTAAAATAAAGCAGCTGGGATCACGCTATAATGAACATTAAGAGTAAAATAAAGCAGCTGAGATCACGCTATAATGAACATTAAGAGTAAAATAAAGCAGCTGAGATCACGCTATAATGAACATTAAGAGTAAAATAAAGCAGCTGAGATCACGCTATAATGAACATTAAGAGTAAAATAAAGCAGCTGAGATCACGCTATAATGAACATTAAGAGTAAAATAAAGCAGCTGGGATCACGCTATAATGAACATTAAGAGTAAAATAAAGCAGCTGGGATCACGCTATAATGAACATTAAGAGTAAAATAAAGCAGCTGAGATCACGCTATAATGAACATTAAGAGTAAAATAAAGCAGCTGAGATCACGCTATAATGAACATTAAGAGTAAAATAAAGCAGCTGAGATCACGCTATAATGAACATTAAGAGTAAAATAAAGCAGCTGGGATCACGCTATAATGAACATTAAGAGTAAAATAAAGCAGCTGGGATCACGCTATAATGAACATTAAGAGTAAAATAAAGCAGCTGAGATCACGCTATAATGAACATTAAGAGTAAAATAAAGCAGCTGAGATCACGCTATAATGAACATTAAGAGTAAAATAAAGCAGCTGAGATCACGCTATAATGAACATTAAGAGTAAAATAAAGCAGCTAAGATCACGCTATAATGAACATTAAGAGTAAAATAAAGCAGCTGAGATCACGCTATAATGAACATTAAGAGTAAAATAAAGCAGCTGGGATCACGCTATAATGAACATTAAGAGTAAAATAAAGCAGATGAGATCACGCTATAATGAACATTAAGAGTAAATAAAGCAGCTGAGATCACGCTATAATGAACATTAAGAGTAAAATAAAGCAGCTGGGATCACGCTATAATGAACATTAAGAGTAAAATAAAGCAGCTGGGATCACGCTATAATGAACATTAAGAGTAAAATAAAGCAGCTGAGATCACGCTATAATGAACATTAAGAGTAAAATAAAGCAGCTGAGATCACGCTATAATGAACATTAAGAGTAAAATAAAGCAGCTGGGATCACGCTATAATGAACATTAAGAGTAAAATAAAGCAGCTGAGATCACGCTATAATGAACATTAAGAGTAAAATAAAGCAGCTGGGATCACGCTATAATGAACATTAAGAGTAAAATAAAGCAGCTGGGATCACGCTATAATGAACATTAAGAGTAAAATAAAGCAGCTGAGATCACGCTATAATGAACATTAAGAGTAAAATAAAGCAGCTGAGATCACGCTATAATGAACATTAAGAGTAAAATAAAGCAGCTGGGATCACGCTATAATGAACATTAAGAGTAAAATAAAGCAGCTGGGATCACGCTATAATGAACATTAAGAGTAAAATAAAGCAGCTGGGATCACGCTATAATGAACATTAAGAGTAAAATAAAGCAGCTGAGATCACGCTATAATGAACATTAAGAGTAAAATAAAGCAGCTGAGATCACGCTATAATGAACATTAAGAGTAAAATAAAGCAGCTGAGATCACGCTATAATGAACATTAAGAGTAAAATAAAGCAGCTGAGATCACGCTATAATGAACATTAAGAGTAAAATAAAGCAGCTGGGATCACGCTATAATGAACATTAAGAGTAAAATAAAGCAGCTGGGATCACGCTATAATGAACATTAAGAGTAAAATAAAGCAGCTGAGATCACGCTATAATGAACATTAAGAGGCACGTAACTTCCCCCGTCTTATAATAACATATTCATTTTTCCAATATAATCTACCTTGTACATAATTAGTATTGCATTTGCTTTTGTCTGTTTCGTAAGGTGGAGTCCAGGATCTTTCCTTAATTCATGGAATCTTTGATGACGATGAGCAAAGCTCATCAATTGTCATCAGAGATTTGTTAAGTTATACCATGAATTAAGTAAAGATCCTGGACTTCACCTTACGAAACAGACAAAAGCAAATGCGATAGTAATTATGGACAAGGTAGATTATAGTGGAAAAACGAGCATATGTGTCCTGCATCTGCTACCCTCTTACGCGCTTTATAATTTTTTGTTGGTGGTAAAAATGCAAATTTAAATTAATGTTAATTTATTTGACAAATTAGCTCAGCCTAAAATAACTAACACAATATGTCGAGTGATTTGGCAGGAAGTGATTTGGGCATAATCTTTGAGAAATTGACTTCTGTTTGGAGGTCGAAGAGAAGAAGATAGCAGGAAACTGATAGAGAACCTGGACACAGGACTCTTCGAACAAGTGGCTGTTAGAGTTCAACCTCAACAACTGTACTCCGGAAATGAACTCTGACAACATAGCTCCTGTGAGATGACCAACTCATGGAATCGAAACAAAAGACCCGAGAGTAAAGTTAGTTGTGTTGCCTGAGCAGCTAATTTATTGTGCACCCCATGGTCATCCCGTGAGCGGTAGCGCAAAGAAAATAAAAAGGATTACAGAGGTCACAATGGTTTTTTTCAGGCCCCATTGGACAGTATTACATCACTAGGAGGAAATATTAGTCATTTCATATCTTACAATTGCTTCGTGTCGTTGATGTACACATTGCAGTATAGAATACACTCTCAAGCAAAATTATATCTTATTACTACTGAAAAAAACATTGGTCATAACTGAGTTGCAATCTCCTCTATAAAAACAGATCATTCATCTAATAAAGACAAAATGTTGATACAACTTCAAGATTTCAGATCTATCATTAGCAACGAGGAACCTTGCCATAACCTGTAGAGTTTGCATGGAGGTATCTATGAAAGGTTGGATGTTTGGACACTAAGATATAATGCTCCAGTGTATGGCCCTGTCTGTTTGCACTTTCAATTTTATGTCTTTGACATCTCCATAAAAACCGTAGTCTAGCAGAAACATCTTGCAGTCTACTGACCTTGTTACTTTCTCCATAGATATATTTAACTTGACACATTTCATTTTTATTGATAATGGATCTGCTAGATCCTATCTGTACTGCTCTACTTTCTTCAAGCTCGTTTGTTAGTTCCTTCCTGACAATGTTTCCTAAAGTTGTGTTTGAAAGAAATAAAATTATACTCAACATTCTCTTTATTTAATGCTTGTTTAGCTATTTCATCAGCCTTGCCATGCTCCTGGAGGCCTATGTGAGAGGAAGTCCAGAAAAGTTTAACAGTAATCTCTTTTTAATATTTTGTGTGTATATATCTGCCTAGCTTCATACACAAGCCTACTAGAATCAGGTTACAAGCTATTTAGAAAAAAATAGGAAAGAGTCAGTGTGCGATCATAGTTTCCACAAGCTTGAGAGCAACAAGTATGACAAATAACTCTGTTTTTAAGGTGAAAATCCAAATATTAATTCTAATACACCTTTGTATTACAGTACCATCAGACCGGTTTACAATACAAGCTCTTCCTGCCCTCCCAACTGTCACGGTTGAGGAAGCGTTGATAGTTTGACAGTATTATTTATCCTAGGGTCGTGTATGTGTTCCAAAGCATTGACTTAAGAAAGTAATCGAAGTTGAGGATTGTGTATGATTAGTTTGATGGGAGGACAGGTGGGCATAGTGATATCAAAAGTTGTCAGCCAGGGTGGCTGTTGAATCCAGCTTGATTCACTTGTCCCATGAGTTATTATATTCTATTAATTCTCCAGAGACACATTGTTTTGATCATCAGGCAGCAGCTTCAGTCCTTTGATGTATATTATCAACAACACTGGGTATACCTAATAATTCTCTCCTCATATTAAGTATTTTGAAGGTTATAAGACATACCAGAATAATTCTCAGGGCTTTGTTCTGTTTAGCGGGAGTAAACATTACACCAAACCTGTCTCCCGAGGCACGTCACCAGCACATGCAAGGCTGGTCCCTACGAGTTTAGCGCTCCCCATAATAGCAAATAATAATAATAATAGTAATAATAACACCAAGTGTATATGCTTTTACCAACTAATTGTATCCAGTACATTACTAACTATACAGCAGTTTACATTGTTAAACAATATATAATAAATATTATGGTGTACAGTGGCGTACTGGTGCTCGCATTGCAGGGACTAATTAAGTGGTCTTGAATTCGAAACTGCTCCGACGGAGCGGTGTGCCATGCAGCTTGAGCTAGTTGCTATTGCATAACCAGACCGACGTCGCAACTTGAGAAATTCAAACTGGTTCACAATTAGCTGGGCAGACTCTGCTGATACACGCTACTTTAGCTTCGTTCTGAGTGATAACAGCATCCGTGTATACGTCAACTAACATCAACATCGTTAATGATTAGCACTGATAGAGACAAAAGACAAAATTATTAATACAAAAAGGTTTTAGCAAAACTAGCATTTGAGGCGAGGAATGTGGGTGGTGGCAGGGAGAGACATACACTATGCAAGCCATGTAGTGAGGTGCTCAACACTCACCAGTACGGCCTCCATTGTATGACTCTAGTAAATAACAAAAAAGGCACAATACCGTGACTGGAACAATACACACACAACCCTTTTATATGTGCGGGTTGTGTGTGTATATGACTCTAGTATTATAATCGTGCAAAAAGACACTTGTGGCGAAACGTCTCCTCCAATAAATGTCCTGATCTGTACATGTGTTTTTTTCACATCTTGTCTGTATCAGCATACATTTTTCTGGATCATAATCGTATCAACTCTAAAACTCGTAAGCCAGGTGCCGTTTTAATGTGCCTACTGAATAAATTAAAAAAAAATGCAAAATTCTCCTCTTATCTCAACTTGAAGACAGAAATAACATACAATTGTGAATATGAAGATATGAAGAGTGAGGAATCAAGAAAGAGATCGAATCGTCTTCCCAGTGATACTCTACACGGCGGTGCTAAAGATGTAACCAAGAAGTAGTACCGAATTCCTTTGGTTGTTACAGAAACCTCTCAAGTTTTTGCACTACTCAAAATGTCAACTCATACTTGAGTTAAAGTGTTTACATGTCACTACAGCTGTGTCACTACAGCTGTGTCACTACAGCTGTGTCACTACAGCTGTGTCACTACAGCTGTGTCACTACAGCTGTGTCACTACAGCTGTGTCACTACAGCTGTGTCACTACAGCTGTGTCACTACAAACTGGAATTTAATATATACTGTGCAGATAACGTTATATAAATAACAATACCATAGTGAAAATAGGAATGTGTTGAGTAAGATGAGGATGTGTTGAGTAACATGAGGATGTGTTGAGTAACATGAGGATGTGTTGAGTAACATGAGGATGTGTTGAGTAACATGAGGATGTGTTGAGTAACATGAGGATGTGTTGAGTAAGTGTACACCATCAACACTTAGTTCACAAACCTCCAATGGAGAATTAAAAAAAAAACTGTTGGTGTTATATTCAGGGGAAAGAGCTAAATCCGTATCAATCATACAGTGTTTGTGGAAATGGAAGTTACTCAGGGAGAAGATCTCAAATTCCTTGATTCAAGATCCCCTCCCCCCCCCCTCACAGGAAGCAGTGAACATATATCCCATGAAGGGATTTTGAAATCACAAACTCGCTCCTAAATTAATGAAAACACTCACCACCAGATATTACACACAAAAATAATGCAGCACACAACACCATATACAACACCATACACAACACAATACAACACAATACACAACACAATACAACACCATAAACAACACAATACAACACCATACACAACACACCATACAATACTCACTGTAGGTTGTCAAACTACCACAAATTGTAACCACTGTCTGCCCCTTCTGCACTGGAGAAAATTTGCCACTGAGTGCCAATACTAGTGCTCGGGGAAGAGGCTGGCATACCCTGCATCAGTGCCAAATGAGAGAGCCAGCTTCTACTAGTAACAGTGCCAGGGAGCCTCAGTCATACAAGGGAGCAGAGTTTACTTTGATGGAGAGAGAGAGGGGGAGTGTACATGGGAAAGGCAATTAATAACATCTTAGTCTACACGGACGCTGTATATAGAGAAGTATCGACTATTATCTCGATGAAGGACTATCTACTACTATCTAAAATTGTAATGATTCAATTAAGAATACCAAATCAGAAGGCTCTCTTGTCACCTTTTTTTTATTTATTGCCATGACCATAAAGGGATCTCATAAGTCAAAGCGCTGCTACTATTATTATTATTATAAAAATAAATGCTAAACCCATGGGGGTCAAAGCGTTCTATAAATGTCAATTTCCTTCTCCCCACCTGCCACTCCCGGCCGCCACCCACGAAATAAAACGGGAAATGATAGTTGTATCGTACTAGAAAAACAGTCTTGGTCGTTTGATTGGAACAGTAGTAGTGGATGGAAGACAAGGACTGCAACTACCTCCTCTACTACAGTAGCACAACTCTAGCTGCAACCATTCCTGCCACAGCCACAGTTGTGTCTACTACTACTAGTTCTACCACTAAATGCTGAGCTTACCATACCACGGGTGGGGTTCGAACCCGCGGTCAGAGAGTCTCAAAACTCCAGACCGTCGCGTAAGCCACTGGGCCAGCTAGCTTCAATAAGATTCATCCTATGGTGTAGAAATATATCTAGTTGGATGAATCTTATTGAAGCTAGCTGGCCCAGTGGCTTACGAGACGGTCTGGAGTTTCGAGACTCTCTGACCGCGGGTTCGAACCCCACCCGTGGTATGGTTTGTTTGCAATCATGTCATTACGATTTCGTGAGTCATGCTGAGCTTGTGTGGACTAAGGCTAACCAGACATCCCTTGGATTGCTGGTATGGGCCTTGGATTGCTGGGATGAACCTTGGATTGCTGGGATGAACCTTGGATTGCTGGGATGGGCCTTGGATTGCTGGGATGAACCTTGGATTGCTGGGATGAACCTTGGATTGCTGGGATGGGCCTTGGATTGCTGGGATGAACCTTGGATTGCTGGGATGAACCTTGGATTGCTGGGATGAACCTTGGATTGCTGGGATGGGCCTTGGATTGCTGGGATGGGCCTTGGATTGCTGGGATGGGCCTTGGATTGCTGGGATGAACCTTGGATTGCTGGGATGAACCTTGGATTGCTGGGATGAACCTTGGATTGCTGGGATGGGCCTTGGATTGCTGGGATGAACCTTGGATTGCTGGGATGAACCTTGGATTGCTGGGATGAACCTTGGATTGCTGGGATGAACCTTGGATTGCTGGGATGAACCTTGGATTGCTGGGATGAACCTTGGATTGCTGGGATGGGCCTTGGATTGCTGGTATGGGCCACTGGTCCATACCAGGTGTGGACTGTGACTTGAAGAATCATATATTTCTACGTGTGCATTCAATTAGTTCTTGAAGGGCTGAATTTATTTTGCATTAGCAACTTCCGAGGAGAGACTGTACCAGTGCTACTGAAGTCTGCGGTAAATCCTTTACTCATATTTGTTTAAACTCATATTTATTTAAACTGTTTGCTATGGATTTTCATGCCATAATTTCATGTGGCTGCTTCAGTTTTCTCCTCAAAATGATCTTCATTCTTTAGCATGTCTAATTAAGTCACTTCGTAGTACCCGCTTTCTGGTTGAGGAAAAGATGAGTGATCTAAACTTTCTTGAGTTATTTTGTTCTTTGCACTCTCTCAGGTTTATCATCACCTTCAATATAATTATGGAACCGGACCGGAATAGCGTATTCAAAGTGGATTTCATAAGAGCCTTGTACAGTATTAGTATTGATAAGACACGTACAACAGTGGGAATCTTTATTCCGAAACGTTTCACCTATACAGTAGGTTTCTTCAGTGGAATACAATTAGACACTATGAACCTGAGATGTGAAGATGATGTAATCAGTTCATCGCCTCAAGACGTAGTCTGAGGGTCAGTCCCTCAGACTGAGAAGTAGGTTGTCAGGAACAGATAGAGAGTTCTGTTCCATAGTTGTGGAACAGATGTGAATTCAAGCAACGAACGGAGACATATCTGTTAGTGAGAGGCGAGACAATTGACTACAGAGGCGGGGCCTAAATAACACTCTATATAAAAAAAAAAAAATAAAGATACCCAAGAGTTGCATATGTGTCTAATTTATAACTTGTCGGTTCTCTGAACCATTCATCTACATTCTTCAGTGGAATACAGAAGAGGCAGCAGAAGCAGAGATGTGAAGATGATGTAATCAGTTCATCGCTATCAAGACGTAGTCCTGAGGTGGTCAGTCCCTCAGACTGGAGAAGGTAAGGTTTGTCAGGAAACAGAATAAGAGTTCTGTTCCATAGTTTGGAACAATGTGAATCTGAAGCAACAGAATGGAGAGATATACTGTTAAGGAGAGGCGGAGACAATCTTGACGATAGCAGAGGCGGGGCCCGCAAATATAAGCACGTGTCTTACTTATCAGCTGGTCGGTATTGTATACTATTATCATATTCACAGTAATATTATTGTTTCGAGTGTTTCGTACTCTAGCTACCATCCTATTGGCTCTGCTACTCGCAGCAGATATTGCTTGGCATATTTTACGTCACTGCTTATGACGTCCGAGGTCTTCCTCTTTATTTGTCTCTCCGAGAGGAAACTTCCGTTTATGTTACATATATACCTTACATTATTATATCTAAAATGCGCCACCTTACACTTATCTACATTAACATTCACCTTCCACTTTTTCTACTATTGCTGAAGCCAATCCAGTTCTCCTCGATACTTTCACACAGCTGCTTCACATATCCTTGTCGTGTCATCCATGAACTGGATGTAAACCTAATTTCTAGATCATTTATGTATGAACAACAAGACTGAAACAAGGACCGAGCCCTTGGTAGCTCCCGCTCATCACTCTTCGCCACTCAAGGCGCCAATTCCTGAGTCAGGTCTGAAGACTGTCACTTACGAGATAAGATTTAAATTTACCCATTGATGTTAAATGCTGTGCTTTGTCGAGGGCTTTTGGAAGTCGAGGTATGTATACAGCATCTGGAGGGATTTTAATTTCTCAGTATTTGCAAATGTAGTTTAAGAATTCCAATAAATTTGCTGGGAAGGATCATGAATTGAAAAATCATGGTGATCAGCCCGTTTCCAATCGTAGGGTATTTTACTTTCAATTGATTTATTGAGTATAATTGTTAATAGTTATGGAATGTAGTATCTAGATTATTTTATTATTCTTGTTATTACTTCATCCGGCCTTGTAGATTTGCATCTGTTCAGTTTCTGAAGGAAGTTTAACGTGGTCAGGGAATCTGTTTCACTTCGTCCTAGTTGGAGAGATTGCAAGTTTGACTAACTAGTGACACTATCATACACATGCTAGAGCTTATATACACCGCTCTTGAGAAGAAAGAATTCCCACTGGGAATCTTCATTGATTTACGTAAAGCTTTTGATACAGTTGACCATGACTTACTGCTCACAAAACTAGCTCACTATGGTATAAGAGGGCACTCACTCAACTACCTAAAATAATACCTTAGTAATAGAAGCCAATATGTGTACACAAATGGAGCTCTTCCACAACAAATTAAAGTCGGTGTCCCGCAAGGAAGTGTCCTGGGACCACTCTTCCTCATTTACATCAATGACCTACCAAATGCATCACAACTACTCAAACCCATATTATTTGCAGATGACACTACATATGTCTTCTCTCACCCAAACCCAGTCATACTGGCCAACACTGTAAATGCTGAATTACAGAAAATGTCTACCTGGATGAAAACTAATAAGCTTACTCTTAATACTGACAAAACCTATTTCATTCAGTTTGGAAACAGAGCTACAAATGTCCCACTTATTATAACGCTAAATGGATCACCCATCACAAGACTCACAGAGGGAAATTCCAAAGAATCCACCTTGACAGTAGCCTCAAATTCCAAACACACATAACAAATTTCCAAAAAAATCTCAAAGACAGTAGGCATACTATCAAAGATACGCTATTATGTGCCTCAATCAGCTCTCCTTGCTCTGTATTATTTACTCATCTACCCTTATCTCACCTATGGAATTTGTGCATGGGGATCAACAACATTAAATCACCTTAGACCACTCATAACCCAGCAAAAGGCAGCAGTCAGAATGATAACAAATTCCCACTCTAGACAGCATACTCTACCAATATTCGAAAGTCTAAAACTACTCACTGTAAAGAACATTCACACTTATTCTTGTGCCAACTACATACATAGAACTCTACATTCAACTATAAACCCTCCACTCAAAATTCTCACGAACTTTAACAGGACCCAGGACCATAACACAAGACACAGATCACTTTTTTATATACCCAGAGTCTAAAATCTGGAATTCATTACCAGAAAATACTAAAACAACCTGGCCTGAACATCAATTTAAGACTCTTCTCAAAAACCACCTACTCACCCTAAACTAAATATACTCTTATTGTAAACTACTTTCAACAATGCTCAGTGTTATTTACCCATAATAAAAGTGCTATATTTACTATAGATACAACCATCTTGCATAACACGTTGACAAATGTAATATCCTCAGATTGTAATTTAAGTAAACTTATTATCTGCTAAAAAAACACATGCCAATGTCTAACTATAACAAAATCATTCTATTTCTCTAGTATTAAGTAGTCAATAAGTCATTAGATTAAGTCTGCCCATAATGCCATGGCATAATAGTGACTCTCCTTGCTCTTCAATTCTAAATTGTAATTACAAAATCTCGATGTAAACTTGCAATGAAATAAAATTTACTTTACTTTACTTTACTATAGCCATATACTTTGAATCCTCTCCTGATCTGAGGAGTTAGAGCTCGGTCTTGTACACCATATGTGGTAGATGTGTGCCTGTCTGTTTCTCTTGATCCAAGGAAATGGATACTGTTAATGAGCTCTTACTCATAGATAATAACTTTCTGCCATAATCATTTTGTTAGGAACATCGCCTCACATGATCACACACATTGTGTATACTTATATTCATTAAGTAAAACAAGTAATACTCTGTCGAAATACACTAAAACTTCAGATACGTTGGCAGGATGCGAAATGCCTATGTGAAATATAATGTAACACCGCCGAAACAGTCAGAGCATAATTCGTGATATATTTTTTCCTTTATATACAGAGCTTTCTGATTAAATATCAGATTCAGAAAGCCTCGTGTCTCGATTAGATAAAATGTCCCTTATTGATGACTTAGAAGATAAGGGAGCTAAGGCAGAAGTATGTGAGCCTAGTCATACTCCATGTTCACTCACTCTCCTCAATGGGACACTTAACAGTTAGTGTAGCAAAGGTATGACTCAGCATCATACTCGTACTACTGATTCTATACCTTTATACAATAATCCTAGACATGATCTAGAAACTTAAGGAATGTCTGGTCGTGGCCCGGGGCGTGGGGGCGTTGATCCCCGAAATACCCTCCAGGTAGGCGCCCGACCTATAGAACGTTCAAAAAGATACTTTCATTTCCTTATATGATCATCGGTTTCAAAGTATGGAACGCCTGATACACTGCGAATTGCACAGAGGCCTAGAGGAAGAATTCCAACGAGAAGCTGCTCCCTTTGAGAGACAACAGTCGACTAGATCAGAGCAAATTTGTGACCCAACACAGGATGTATTTAACGTACAAAAAACAGCCTCCATGGTTCCTAAGTTTTTTGAAAACGACTTAAATACGTATTTTTATATCTTTGAGAATCAGGCACATGCAATGAATAGGCCACGGAAACAATGGGCAACAGTATTGCGCACTGCTTTGACAGACAGAGCTCAAACTTGCCCTTTGACGAGTACATTAATATGATACTGTTAAGGAAACGGTACTAGAGACTTACAACTTGTTACCTGTGAGTTATCAGCGTGGAGTACACACATAACCTTCACATACAAGAATGAAACTTGCGACGACGTTTCAGTCCGACTTGGACCATTAACTAGTGTAACTAGTTAACTAGTGTAACTAGTGTAACTAGTTAACTAGTGTAACTAGTGTAACTAGTGTAACTAGTGTAACTAGTGTAACTAGTTAACTAGTGTAACTAGTTAACTAGTGTAACTAGTTAACTAGTGTAACTAGTGTAACTAGTTAACTAGTTAACTAGTGTAACTAGTGTAACTAGTTAACTAGTGTAACTAGTGTAACTAGTGTAACTAGTTAACTAGTGTAACTAGTGTAACTAGTTAACTAGTGTAACTAGTTAACTAGTGTAACTAGTGTAACTAGTTAACTAGTGTAACTAGTGTAACTAGTTAACTAGTGTAACTAGTTAACTAGTTAACTAGTGTAACTAGTTAACTAGTGTAACTAGTTAACTAGTGTAACTAGTTAACTAGTGTAACTAGTTAACTAGTGTAACTACTGTAACTAGTTAACTAGTTAACTAGTGTAACTAGTGTAACTAGTTAACTAGTGTAACTAGTGTAACTAGTGAAACTAGTTAACTAGTGTAACTAATGTAACTAGTGTAACTAGTTAACTAGTGTAACTAGTTAACTAGTGTAACTAGTTAACTAGTGTAACTAGTGTAACTAGTGTAACTAGTTAACTAGTGTAACTAGTGCAACTAGTTAACTAGTGTAACTTGTGTAACTAGTGTAACTAGTGTAACTAGTGTAACTAGTGTAACTAGTTAACAGTTTAACTCGGACCAAAACTTTGTCATAAATTTCATTCTCATATGTGTGAATTATTACGTGCAAGTAATTTGGGTGAGATAAGTGGGACTTAAGTCACATTATTATTATTATAATCATGGGGCGTTGACCCCCCCCAAACCCTCTCTAGGTACACTGGAAAGAGATGTGAGTAATAATCGTGCGGCTGGCGTCCCTGCACAAATCACATGTTCACGTTCTATGCAACAAAGGCACGAAAGTGTTAGCAGTGCGCCAGGTTCTGGTATTGTTCAAGCAAATAAATGCATTTCAGTCTAGTTGACTACGATCAGAAAAGATATCTGAGGATATAATTCGTTCGGCTATGAGTCCTTACCTTGGTACAGGGAAGGTGAGACTGAACGAATCTCAACTAACTGATGAAATTACCCTCACAGATACCAGCAGTTATCTCTCCTTGTTGAAAGATATGCTACCTATCACAAATGACTTATACCAAAAATAGATGTCTTGTTAGAAGCCTACAGTGAGGATGTAATAAAAAGTATCTCTTCATAAACTGTATATAAAGACAATCTATTACACTGGTTACATTTCAGTGGATATTTCTAGTGATTCGTTTCCACTCAAGTCAGTAGGTTTGTTGATAGTGCATGACGTTCTTCAAGCTGGTGAGCAGGTTTGTTGATAGTGCATGACGTTCTTCAAGCTGGTGAGTAGGTTTGTTGATAGTGCATGACGTTCTTCAAGCTGGTGAGTAGGTTTGTTGATAGTGCATGACGTTCTTCAAGCTGGTGAGTAGGTTTGTTGATAGTGCATGACGTTCTTCAAGCTGGTGAGCAGGTTTGTTGATAGGGCATGACGTTCTTCAAGCTGGTGAGCAGGTTTGTTGATACTGCATGACGTTCTTCAAGCTGGTGAGCAGGTTTGTTGATAGGGCATGACGTTCTTCAAGCTGGTGAGCAGGTTTGTTTATAGGGCATGACGTTCTTCAAGCTGGTGAGCAAGTTTGTTGATAGTGCATGACGTTCTTCAAGCTGGTGAGCAGGTTTGTTGATAGTGCATGACGTTCTTCAAGCTGGTGAGCAGGTTTGTTGATACTGCATGACGTTCTTCAAGCTGGTGAGCAGGTTTGTTGATAGGGCATGACGTTCTTCAAGCTGGTGAGCAGGTTTGTTGATAGGGCATGACGTTCTTCAAGCTGGTGAGCAGGTTTGTTGATAGGGCATGACGTTCTTCAAGCTGGTGAGCAGGTTTGTTGATAGGGCATGACGTTCTTCAAGCTGATAGTATATGTGAACAACCACTTGTCATTCATAATGCCACTGATGAAATTTTTGCAGTTGAAACTTGTAGAGAATCCTACTTTATTTCCTCTCAGCGCTGTTACTCGGGCTATGTCAACAAATTCAACAACCATCCTTCTCTCCAGCTGAGTTAGTTGATGCTGATGATAAGATTCAGATTTTAAACCCCGAGGGTTTAGCGAGGCAATGGACTCACTAGTGAGCCTAGTCAGGACACCACTGATAATAAAGATCATACTCGAGGATTTGATCTAAGATCAGTTTGTTGACCAGTCTCTGAGGAGACCGGAAGATATAGCGATATGTGAGAGAGAAACAAAGGATGACTGTTACTATTATAACAATGGTGTACTTATGGAGAAAAGTACTTGCAAGTCCACAGCTGACAGTGTTTCCTCCCCAGTGAAGCATCGTGTACTTTCACGGAAACATTTCACTCACAATGGCAAAAACACTCCACGTGGCCTAAAATGAATGAAACTGTCTCCGATCATGTGCTAAGTCTATCAGTTAATGGCTAAGCCTGCCCACGCACCTCCACCTGCTCCTTTCATTCTTATCTCCCTATCTCACGTTTCATAATAGATTATATTGGTCCTCTACCTAGAACTAAGCTAAGAAACCAATACTTGTTCACCAGTAAGGATGCAGCAACACATTATTCCGAAGCTATTCCCATGAAAAAATAAATGCACGTACTATTGTGAGAGCACTAATGAGATATTTCTCACAAGTTGGATTGCCACGAGAGATTCAGTCGGATCAGGGATCCAACTTTACTTCTAAAATATTTTGTGAGGCATTTTTCCACTTGGGAATTAGGTCTGTGCTTTCTACCAGTTATCACCATTGTGAGGACTTACTGTGAACATTTTTCCAGAGACGGATGAAGATACTTTCTTTTCTGTTTGCTATGAGAGAAAGTGAACAAGAAAGCCTCGGTTTTAGCCCTTTTGAGTTAATATTCGGCCACCAGGTGCGTGGTCCACTCGCTGGATTAAAAAAACGTGTGGACAGGAAAGTCAAATCCATCACTGAGGACGTCACCTTTATTAATGCAACAGCATTTGAAAACTGCTAGAGAACTAGCAGCGAAAAACTTAATTGCTGCTCAAGCTAGGA
This sequence comes from Cherax destructor, assembly GCA_009830355.1. Lineage (NCBI taxonomy): Eukaryota > Metazoa > Arthropoda > Malacostraca > Decapoda > Parastacidae > Cherax > Cherax destructor. The sequence goes on along the minus strand of WNWK01003436.1, from coordinate 37,959 downwards.
TGAAACAGCGATATGACAAGTATGCAGGTAATAAGATGATGGCTCTGAAATTAGTACCAGGTCATGGTCAACAAGCCAGGTATGATGGCCCCTGGAGGTAGTCAGGAAACTTAGTAGCGTAAATTATTTAGTATGCACGTCTGGGAAGAAAAATTCTGATCATATGTACTGCATTAATAAATTCAAGGTTTACTACCGAAGTTGGAGTAACTACTATACTTCCTAGGACAGAGGAAGATCGTGTCAGTCTGCCTGACGTCTCTAGAAGTATAGATGTACGTTTAAAAATTCAGTGATAATACAATCACTTGATAACTTTCTTAGTAACCTTGATGCAGATAAAGCGAGTGACATTAAACACATGATACTTGAATACCCCTGTTTGTCCAGTAATGTTTCTCAACGCTGTACTCTTGGTGTACATGATGTAGATGTACAGGGTGCATTCCCTATTGAACAATCTCCTTATAGGATGAGTCCTACGAAGCACAAAACACCGAGGAAAGCAGACTTTCTGTCATCATTGATAGAACGCAGTAAAAGCCCTTGGGTTTCGCCTTGCAATTTAGTACCCAAACCTGACGGCAGTTTTAGATGTGTACTGATTATCATAAGGTGAATGTCAGATGAATACTCCCTCCCATGCATTGATGACCATATTGATCGTGTGTCGGGAGCTTTGTATGTTAGCCGCTTAGATCTCCTACATGGATATTATCAAGTCTTGCTTACTGAGCGTGCTCAAAACGTCTCTGTCTTCATTGTTCAAGATGGGCTGTTCAACTATTTTATCACACCTTTCTGTTTATGCAACACAGCCTCGTCAATAAAAATAGTTATAGGTCTGGTAGCGGTGAATGCTCTTCGGAGGGACGTCTCTACTGTATTGGCTTCTTGATACAGGCAGTGTGTCTAGGCTTGCTCTTGGGGCCAGGCCCCAAGTCTGGCGAGGAAGAGTATGGAGGCATTTGTTGCTGGTCTGCTGTCTGCTAGGATAGTGAGAGCAACACAGGGTGTTGTGGGGTGAACTGAAGGTAGGCCTATGGCCACCAGGAGGGAGGACAGTTCTATGGGCACAGCTCTTCTGTCGGTAGTAATGGGAAACAGGTATGGGGTAGGCATACCCAGCTACACCAGTGTCTGATGCACTAGCTGACCTACAACTTAGATGGAGTTGAAGTAAACCTGAACGACTTAATGGTTTATAGTGAGGACTGGGAACAGCACCTGACACATCTCAACATTGTTTAAGAGATTGGCACACTACAATTTCATCGTGAACTTAGCTAAGTGTAGTTTTGGGCAATCCAGCATTACCTACCTCGGTTTTCGCTTAGGTCAAGGTGAGTTTACTCCCGTTGACTCAAGTTCCGTGCTATTTCGGCCTATCCAGTACCACAAACTAGGGAGTCCAGAGATTTCTTGGTATGACTGGTCATTACCGCAGGTCCTGCCCTAACTTCTCTCAGATCGCTGCTCCTCTTACTGAGCTCCCTAACAGCAATGTTAGATTTTGTTGCACTCATGATTTCGAATTGGCGTTGGCACAGTTGAAGTGCTTGGTTTCCTCTGCTCTTATCCTTCGGAGCCCTAACTTTAGCAAACTTTTCTTCTTACATATAGATGCGAGAGATTATGCAGTGGGTACTGTGCTTCTGCAGAAGTCGTCAGCCACTGACACACTCCATCCTATGTTGTTTTTTCTCTAAACTCTACTTGAGCGCATCTCAATTCAAATTACAGTATATTCCGGCCACGACGCTATCACCTTTATTAATACCATGAAATAAAAATATGGCAGGATAATGAGATGGGCTTTCCGTTTCCAGCCTTATGATATTGTATTAATCACATCAGTGGTCATTGTAATGTTACAGTTGACGCTCTCTTACGACCTCGAGTTGCATTTGAAATTAAAATTAACGTAATTTTGTGTCCAGATACTTTTTTGCTTATTACTCTACTTTGTTACTATTGTTAAATTCAGTAGAGTAACTTATGTAGGCTAGGTTAATGTATATAAACCATTTATTTATTAACAAATCGGCTGTTTCCCACCAAGGTAGGGTGGCACGAAAAAGAAAAACTTTCACCATCATTCACTCCATCACTGTCTTGTCAGAGACGCGCTTACACTAAAGTTATAAACTGCAACATTAACACCTCTCCTTTAGAGTGCAGGCACTGTACTTCCCATCTCTAGGACTCAAGTCCGGCCTGCCGGTTTCCCTGAATCAGTTCATAAATATTACCCTGATCACACTCCAACAGCACGTCAAGTCCTAAAAACCATTTGTCTCCATTCGCTCCTATCTAACATGTTCACGCATACTTGCTGGAAGTCCAAGCCCCTCGCACATAAAACCTCCTTTACCCCCTCCCTGCAACCTTTCCTAGGCCGACCTCTACCCCGCCTTCCCTCCACTACAGATTTATACACTCTCGAAGTCATTCTATTTTGTTCCATCCTCTACATGTCCGAACCACCTCAACAACCTCTCCTCAGCCCTCCGGATAATAGTTTTGGTAATCCCGCACCTCCTCCTAATTTCCAAACTACGAATTTTCTGCATTATATTCACACCACACATTGCCTTCAGACACAACATCTCCACTGCCTTAAGCCTTCTCCTTGTTGCAACATTCGCCACCCATGCTTCAAACTCATATAAGAGCGTTGGTATAACTATACTCTCATACATTTCCCTCTTTGCTTCCATGGACAAAGTTCTTTGTCTCCACAGACTCCTCAGTGCACCACTCACCTTTTTCACCTCGTCAGTTCTATGATTCATCTCATCTTTCATAGACCCATCTGCTGACACATCCACTCCTAAATATCTGAATACATTCACTTCCTCCATACTTTCTCTCCCTCCAACCTGATATCCAATCTTACGTTACCTAATTTTTTGGTTATCCTCATCACCTTACTCTTTCCTTTATTCCCTTTTAGTTTTCTTCTTTTACATACCCCACCAAACTCATCCACCAACCTCTACAACTTCTCTTCAGAATTTCCCAAAAGCACAGTGTCATCAGCAAAGAGCAACTGTGATAACTCCCACTTTGTGTTAGATTCTTTATCTTTTAACCCCACACTCTTGCCAATACCCGAGCATTTACTTCTCTTACAACCCCATCTATAAATATATTGAACAATCATGGTGACATCACACATCCTTGTCTAAGGCCTACTTTTACTGGGAAATAATCTCCCTCTCTCCTACATACTCTAACCTGAGCCTCACTATCCTCGTAAAAACGTTTCACCACTTTCAATAACCTACCTCCTATTCCATACATTTGCAACATCTGCCACATTGCCCCTCTATCCACCCTGTCATACGCCTTTTACAAATCCATAAATGCCACAAAAATCTCTTTACCCTTATGCAAATACTGTTCACCTATATGTTTTATTGTAAACACTTAGAATACACCCCCTCCACCCTTCCTAAAGCCTCCTTGTTCATCTGCTATCTTACTCTCCATCTTACTCTTAATTATTTCAATAATAACTCTACCATACACTTTACCAGGTACGCTCAACAGACTTGTTCCCCTATAATTTATGCACTCTCTTTTGTCCCCTTTGCCTTTATACAAAGGAACTATGCACGCTCTCTGCTAATCCCTAGGTACCTTACCCTCTTCAACACATTTATTAAATAAAAGCACCAACCACTTCAAAACTATATCCCCACCTGCTTTTAACATTTCTATCTTTATCCCATCAATCCCAGCTTCCTTACCCCTTTTCATTCTACCCACTACCTCACGAACTTTCCCCACACTCACAACTCGCTCCTCCTCACTCCTACAAGAGGAATACATCCTTGCCCTATGCACGAAATCACAGCTTCCCTGTCTTCATCAACATTTAACACTTCCTCAAAATATTCTCTCCATCTTCCTGATATCTCTAACTCTCCATTTAATAACTATCTTCTCCTACTTTTAACTGTCAAATCCATTCGTTCATTAGGCTTCAGCTTATTAATCTCACTCCAAAACTTTTTCTTATGTTCAACAAAATTTGTTGGTAACATCTCACCCACTCTCTCATTTGCTCTCTTTTTATATTGGTTTGCCACTCTCTTAACCTCTCTTTTCCTCTCCATATACTCCTCCCTCCTTGCATCACTACTACTTTGTAAAAACCTCTCATATGCTAACTTTCTCTCTTACTAATCTCTTTACATCATCATTCCATTCATCGCTCGTCTTCCTTCCCACACCCTTTCCTGTAACCACAAACTTCTGCTGAACACTCTAACACTACATTCTTAAACCTACCCCATACATCTTCAACCCTTTTGCCTATACTCTCACTAGCTCATTTATCCTCCAATAGTTGTTTATATCTTACCCTAACTGCCTCCTCCTTTAGCTTATAAAAAATCACCTCTCTCCTTACCTGCTGCTTCCATTTTCCTTGAATCCAATCTACCTTTTACGCTCACTGTAGCTACAACTATAAACCCCTCTATAAACATGTACATCTTGAAGTCTACCCAACAGTCTTTTATCTACCAATACGTAGTCCAACAAACTACTGTCATTACGCCCTACATCATATCTTATTTACTTATTTATCCTCTTTTTTCTTAAAATATGTGTTACCTATAACCAAACTCCTTTCTATACAGAATTCAATCAAAGGGCTCCCATTATCATTTACACCTGGCACCCCAAACTTGCCTACCACACCCTCTTTAAATGTTTCTCCTACTTGAGCATTTAGGTCCTATACCACAATTACTCTCTCACTTGGTTCAAAAGTTCCTACACACTCTCTTAACATCTCCCAAAATTCTCTCTCTCTCTCTCTCTCTCTCTCCTCTACACTCCTCTCTTCTCCAGGTGCATGCACACTTATTATGACCCACTTTTCGCATCCGACCCTTATTTTAATCCACACAATCCTTGAATTTATACATTTATATTTCCTATAATACCATTTATTTCTTCCCACTGAAACTCACATATCCTCTTCAGCTTTGCTTCGCTTAGGGTCAGGACATCCAACTTCTTTTCATTCATAACATTAGCAGTCATCTCTTTCTTATAATCCACACTACATTCACACACATTCAAGCATCCCAGTTTTATAAAGTTTTTCTTTTTCTCATTTTTTAGTAAATGTATACAGGAGAAGGGGTTACTACCCCATTGCTCCCGGCATTTTAGTCGCCTCATACGACACGCATGGCTTATGGAGGAAAGATTCTTTTCCACTTCCCTATGGATAATAGAGGAAATAAAGAAGAACAAGAATGATTAAGAAAAAAGAAGAAAAACCTAGATGTGTGTATGCATATACATATATGCATGTGCATGCCTGTGTAGTGTTTTATGAGAGAAAAAAGAACACCAGCAATCCTACCATCATGTAGAACAGTTACAAGTTTCTGTTTTACACTCACTTGGCAGGACGGTAGTACCTCCCTGGGTGGCTGCTGTCTACCAAACTACTACCATAATATATAAACTATTATTAACGTATAATTAGATAAAATGACGGAGAAAAAAACCAAGCGGCTTACGTTTGTTATTGAGGGGCATACTGCGTTGTCTAGAGCATTTGTTTTCTATTGAAAAGATGGAGGATGAGTTGCAGTGACTGTTGACTGACCTGTGTTTCGCTATAAGCAATGTTATTGCTTTGATCATAGGAAAACGCTAAACCCGTAGGATTCTTACAGAATCCGAGGAATGTCAGGTGCCAATCAAGTTTAATCTAAGAAAAGGAAGGGCAGCTTAAATTCCTCGGATCAAGAACATTTCACCAACGTCAAGGCATCCATTTTGAATGGATTTCAATTAATATTACGGGGGGATTCCTCATAGGCATAAGAATGTATTTAGTTTTTCTTAAAATTATATTAATTGCATTTGCATAGAAAAATCTTAATTTCGGTGGTAGGTGTCCTGAGCGGACCCTGGTCTGTTATGGCTAAAATCTCAGAACTTACCAGAAGATTTTCAAGCTGTAGCAAGATTAACCACCAAACCCCCAAGATAAATGCTTGATTTCCTTGTGTTCCCTGATACCTCAGATTAACCCAAGATTTCACACGTCTGTTTTGCTGCTCCTTAGGTTAGGTTAGGTTAGGTTAGGTTAGGTTAGGTTAGGTTAGGTAAGATTTGTCAGGAAACAGGACAAGTGTTTCCTGACGCGGATCTTAGTCACATGATGACTCGCCGCTGAAGCTTTTGGTCATCTGACTGAAGCCTTCCTCTGGCTTACTGGTCCACCTTTTAAAAATTTGGGTTATATTTGTTGGTCGTTGCACCCGCCCATGGTCCATGAGAGCAGTGAGTCCAACACAGGTAAGTTAGTGTTCCCTGCTGCCGTGCTCCACCACAGGGCCCTCTGCTACCCCTACCATAACGTGTCTTTTAGACACGTGAACGTACAAGACACAGCCATACCGTCTTGTTACACCATCCATGGTGGCGCCACCACTGAACGAACAAACCAAGAATAACGTGTTTCGTTGGGGAGAGAGAGTGAATGAATGAATGATAATAAGAGTGTGAGCAAACTAATGAAGACTAGTGCGAGAGCTGGTGTCTAGCCAGGTACATCACTCGACACAGGACAGTCCAATGCCTCCTCTTGGTGATGACGGGTCCAGCCTGGGATACACAGCGGTGCAGGGGCACACAGCGGTGCAGGGGCACACAGCGGTGCAGGGGCACACACCGGTGCAGTGGTTCAACAGTGCAGTGGTACGGTGCTAGTGCAGTGGTATTTTTACATCGTTTTGGTACTTGTATTACAGTTACAAATACTCGTACACGTACAATATAGTGGATTAATACGGTATTTTAAGAGAGATGCATTGTGATGTAGTGGAACTATAATATAGTAGGATTTTTGTACAGTGGAGCAATTGTACAATGAACCTGTAATGAATTTTATTTGTTATGAAATGTAACAGTTGTTATAAATTAGAAAAGTTGCACATAGATTCAATGGTTTTGTTATACACTGGTATAGAAATACAGTGATGCATTGGTATTGTTATACAGTGAAACATTTTATACAACTAATTTATAGCGCAAAGACCAGATTGCACATAAAATTTAGCCTGAAATCCTTATCTCCCAGAGGCAAAATTCAGGCATGGATTTAAATGTATAAGACACAATACCTGGGGTACGGCACACTGGTATGTGAGGAGCTCAATATGAGATTTAAATAAGTCTTTACAGAAAAGACAGGAAGGAATCCAGGAATTCAGAATAGGGAGGTATACCAACAAGTGCTGGATGAAATACACACAACCGAGGACGAAGTGAAGAAGCTGTTATGTGAACTCGATACCTCAAAAGCGGTGGGACCTGACATTTCTCCGTGGGTCCTTAGAGAGGGAGCAGAGATATTGAGTGTGCCACTAACAAAAATCTTCAACACATCCATTGAAACTGGTTCAACTACCTGAGGTGTGGAAGATGGCAAATGTAGTCCCAATTTTTAAGAAAGGAGACAGACATCAGGCATTAAATTACAGACCTGTGTCACTGACGTGTATAGTATGCAAAGTCATGGAGAAGATCATCAGGAGGAGAGTGGTGGAGCACCTAGAAAGACACAAGCTTATAAACGACAACCAGCACGGTTTCAGGGAAGGAAAATCCTGTGTCACAAACCTACTGGAGTTTTATGACAAGGCAACAGAAGTAAGACACGAGAGAGAGGGGTGGATAGACTGCATTTTCTTGGACTGCAAGAAGGCGTTCGACCCAGTTCCTCACAAGAGGTTAATGCAAAAGCTAGAGGATCAGGCACACGTAACAGGAAAGGCACTGCAATGGATCAGAGAATATCTGACAGGGAGGCAACAACGAGTCATGGTACGTGACGAGGTGTTAGAGTGGGCACCTGTGACTAGTGGGGTTCCACAAGGGTCAGTCCTGGGACCGGTACTGTTTTTGGTATATGTGAATGACATAACGGAAGGGATAGACTCAGAAGTGTCCCTGTTTGCAGATGATGTGAAGTTAATGAGAAGAATTAAATCAGTTAAGGATCAGGCAGGACTACAAAGAGACCTGGACAGGCTACAAGCCTGGTCCAGTAACTGGCTCCTTGAATTTAACCCTGCCAAATGTAAAGTCGGGAAGGGAGGGGAAGGGCAAAGAAGACCGCAGACAGAGTATAGTCTAGGTGGCCAAAGTCTGCAAACCTCACTCGAGGAAAAAGATCTTGGGGTGAGTATAATACCGAGCACATCTCCTGAGGCACACATCAATCAGATAACTGCTGCAGCATACGGGCGGCTGGCAAACCTAAGAATAGCGTTCCAATACCTCACTAAGGAATCGTTCAAGACTCTGTACACCATATACGTCAGGCCCATACTGGAGTATGCAGCACCAGTTTGGAACCCACACCTGGTCAAGCACGTCAAGAAACTAGAGAAAGTGCAAAAGGTTGCAACAAGACTAGTCCCAGAGCTAAGGGGATTGTCCTACGAAGAAAGGTTAAGGGAAATCGGCATGACGACACTAGAGGACAGGAGGGTTAGGGGAGACATGATAACGACATATAAAATACTGCGAGGAATAGATAAGGTGGACAGATACAAGATGTTCCAGAGAGGGGACACAGAAACAAGGGGTCACAATTGGAAGTTGAAGACTCTATGAGTCAAAGAGATGTTAGGAAGTATTTCTTCAGTCATAGAGTTGTCAGGAAGTGGAATAGCCTAGAAAGTGACGTAGTGGAGGCAGGAACCATACATAATTTTAAGACGCGGTTTGATAAAGCTTATGGAGCAGGGAGAGAGAGGACCTAGTAGCAATCAGTGAAGAGGCGGGGCCAGGAGCTATGACTCGTCCCCTGCAACCACAAATAGGTGAGTACAAATAGGTGAGTACACACACACACACACACACAAACACACACACACACACACACACACACACACAACACACACACACACACACACACACACACACACACACACACACAAATACACCTTCAGTCTGTTGTTCTGAGTTCATTCCGGGTTATTTTTTAAATACTGCGCCAACCAGGTGTCCTGTCCTTGGAGGAACTCCTAGGATAGGACATCTAAGGCATAGACTAGGTAGACGAAATCAAACTTTACTAGGAAGGATCCAGCAGAAGGCAACCGTCCCAAAGACGTCAGGAAACATTTCTTCAATGTAAGAACAGAGAGAAAATGAAACGAACCAGGCATGGACACAGTAGGAAGCTCAATACAGAAATTTAATCATAAATACGACATTAGTGATTCGAATTAATTAACCGAAAGTCAGAAGGCGAAACTAAGAGTCATAACTAACCCTCCACGTCGCTAAAAACTCCATCACCTACAAACTGAAATCTTATAAAAAATACTTGATATTCACATTAGAAGTATTAGAGATAACAAGTATTTAAAATTTAAAAGACTGGGGACTTCACATGCAGAACAAGGTTGGCAAGAAACTAAACTGGAAATTTAGTGATGGAGCTTATAAAAACAGTTTGCAAGCCAAGAGGAGCTGGGGAACTTTGTAAGAGTAAAGGAAGAGGTACTGTAGCATCCTGAAGAACTCAGCAAATTCTGCAAGGATGAAAAGGTATCACTCTGGGAACACAACAAACTTTTCTACACCTATGACACTTGTTCACATAGCAGAAAATAAGTACCTTGGTGATAGTCGACTGTTATTAACGGCATCCTGGGAGGGTGGCAGTATACCAACAGAAGGCTTTGGTCAAATGACCAAAAGTTCCACAGTGTATGTCACCATGTGACTAAAACCTTCTTCGGGATCAATTTTCTTATTTGTCTTGACAAACAAAATTACACACTATAAGTACGGTGAACAATACTAGAGATCGCTCTACAAGGTGTGAAGTGTGCCGATACTTTACTGAGTACCTGAAAGAGATTAGGCAGGGTCATGGTGAGGAGGGAAGCATGCGGTGTTCCTCCATCCTTATGTTCTGATGTTAAATTATTCAAGACGATGTAAGCCACACTTGCCAGGGCAGTCTTCGAGTATGCGTTACCGGCTTGGAGCCCACACCTAAATAAGACATAGTGAAACTCAACAAGATTAAAATTTTCCAGCTGGTGGCAGAATTGAGACATGATCATGAAATGCAAGATACTCAGGGGCATTGATAGGGTGAATAAGGACAGGACATTCGGCTTATAAGGAACCAAAGCAAGAAGGCATAGATGGAAAGTGAACTGTCATATAAGCCAAAAGGACAGAAAGAAAGATATAAGTGTAAAGGTTGTAAAAACAAGTGAAATGAACGAGGTTACGAGGGAGAGTCTTCTGACATAAAGCTAAAACTAGATATGATAAAACAACAAGGGGTTAGGAATCAATTACTCAGATCGATAAAATGTTAGGGGGCCATAGGAAAGAGCTGGAGTTCGAACCCCTAAGGCATAATTCGGTCAGTATATAAACATACATAGCTGCAAAAATACAGGCACTCGCATACACATATAGGTGAGTATACAGACGAGTACTAACAACAATGCTTAAGCATTCATTTACGACATTATATGCGATATATGTCAGGCTCATATGGGAGTATGTAGCACCAGTGTGGAAACCGCCCCAAATTAAAAATTGTCAAGAAACTGGAGAAGGTTAGAGGCTTGCAACGAGGTAAGTTCCGAGGTATGAGCTATGAGGAGAGACTAGAGGAGATAAAACTGATGACATTAGAGGACAGAAAGACTAGAAGTGATATTACAACAACGTACAAAATATTGGCTGGACAGGGATAGACTGAGAGATTGGAAGCAGGAGCACAATGGCACAGCTAAAAATTTAAAACTTAATGAGTCACAGGGATGTTGAGAAGTATTCCTTCAGGCTTAGAGTGATCAGGAAGTGGAACTACCTAGAAAGTGAAGTGGTAGAGGCAGGATCCAATCCAGTTTAGGAAAAGGTACGATAGGGCTATCGAAGCCAGTAACGGCTAGCGACCAGAACGGATCAAGAGCTGAGACTCGACCCCTGCAACCACATATATTTGGGTATATATAAGCGAGTTTACAGACAAAGACGAGTACTAAAAACGATCCCAGGAACGTACGCGGGAAAAGGACGGTTTTTAATAATGAACAAAAAAATTACGAGCAGTATCTGACGCCCTGTGGAAACTAATGTACAGTCTGTTGGTAAATGATATACAGTAGTGTATTAAAATACAGCGGTCGAGGAGAGTGATGGGAGCAGAAAGCATGTAGCGAGCATGACACAGAATGCGAATAAGACCAGTGTACCTGGCACTTCAGGACACAGAATAAATACAAACACCGACACTGAGTATTTGATATATGAAAAATCAGCAGGGTTTTAAATTAGATAAATTTAGATTTAGAAAGGACGTAGATAAGTACTGGTTTTCAGAGTTGTCGATGTATGGAACAATCTGTTGAGTAGGGTAATTGATGCTAAGACTTTGGGTAGCTTTAAAAAGAGATTGGATAAACATATAAGTGAAAAGGACTGAGTTTGACTAGTACCTGAGGTACTGAAGCAAATTTTCGGGTAGCTTTGGGAAAAAGCTTGGACAGATACGTGGGTGTTGACGTGGACCTTGTTTGACTGGTGACGTGGACCTTGTTTGACTGGTGACGTGGACCTTGCACTTGTGAATACGGAGTGGTGATGTGCTCTCTGTGAAACTGAACCAAGATCTTGTCCTCTACTGAGCAACTCTACCAGCAGCTTAAGGAGGAGCTGATGGTGGTTAAGCTCGAGATACGGTGATTGACTGACGAAAAGCAAGAGGATTCGTAGTGTTCCTCCTGTTGTGACTCCTCAGGTCAAGAAAGGAACCCGGACAGCATGGAACGAAGATGAGGATCAAGAGGACTGACGGAGAGGCAAAAATGACGAAAAACCAGGAGACTGCTGTGGAAAGTTCGAACCCATTCTCCGTGCTACCTGACGAATGTGTGTCGACTACTGGAAATGTCAAGATGAACACCAAGGAAGGTAAAAACATTGTGCTTGTTGGGGACAGTCAGATTAGGTACATGGATAGGGCCTTCTGCTTGAAGGATAGGAGTAGGAGAAGGAATGTTGGCTTTCCTGGGGCTGGGAGGGAGGATATACTTAGCCGGCTTGACAAATTCATGAATGGCAATGGGATCAATTCTATTATCTGCCTCAGTGCTGAGGGCAGTGATGTAGGCAAGTATAAAAGTGAGGATTTGGTTAGAAGGTATAGGACAGCAATAGACTTAATTAGGAAGAAGGGAGCCCTGTTATATGCTGCATTTTGCCAAGAAGGTATGTTGGAAATGAATGGATGTCCAGAGCAATTGGTATTAACTGTTGGCTAGACAAACACTGTAAAGATAAAGAATAAATGGTATGGTGATACCGACAAGGTGTGGAAGTAGACACTTATGTACAGTTCAGGACATTTATTAAAGAAGACGTTTTGCCACGAGTGACTTTTTCAGTCCTATTACAGAGACAACTAAGAAAACGAGTATATATATAGTGGCAGGAGTCAGGTGGAGTGTCGCGTGGGTAGTGGTAGTAGTGGTAGTAGTGGTAGTAGTGGTAGTAGTGGTAGTAGTAATAGTAGTGGTAGTAGTGGTAGTAGTGGTAGTAGTGGTAGTAGTAATACTAGTGGTAGTAGTGGTAGTAGTGGTAGTAGTGGTAGTAGTGGTAGTAGTGGTAGTAGAGGTAGTAGAGGTAGTAGTGGTAGTAGAGGTAGTAGAGGTAGTAGAGGTAGTAGTGGTAGTAGTGGTAGTAGTGGTAGTAGTGGTAGTAGTGGTAGTAGTGGTAGTAGTAATAGTAGTGGTAGTAGTGGTAGTAGTGGTAGTAGTGGTAGTAGTAATAGTAGTGGTAGTAGTGGTAGTAGTGGTAGTAGTGGTAGTAGTGGTAGTAGAATAGTAGTGGTAGTAGTGGTAGTAGTGGTAGTAGTGGTAGTAGTGGTAGTAGTAATAGTAGTGGTAGTAGTGGTAGTAGTGGTAGTAGTGGTAGTAGTGGTAGTAGTGGTAGTAGTGGTAGTAGTGGTAGTAGTGGTAGTAGAGGTAGTAGTGGTAGTAGTGGTAGTAGTGGTAGTAGTGGTAGTAGTGGTAGTAGTGGTAGTAGTGGTAGTAGTGGTAGTAGTAATAGTAGTGGTAGTAGTGGTAGTAGTGGTAGTAGTGGTAGTAGTAATAGTAGTGGTAGTAGTGGTAGTAGTGGTAGAGTAATAGTAGTGGATTAGTAGTGGTAGTAGTGGTAGTAGAGGTAGTAGTGGTAGTAGTGGTAGTAGTGGTAGTAGTGGTAGTAGTGGTAGTAGATGAGGTAGTAGTAGTAGGGAGTAGTGGTAGTGAGTGGTAGTAGTGGTAGTAGTGGTGTAGTGAAGTAGTGTGTAGTAGTGGTAGTAGTGGTAGTAGTGGTAGTAGTGGTAGTATGGTAGTATGTAGTATGGTAGTAGTGTAGTGTGGTAGTAGTAATAGTAGTGGTAGTAGTGGTAGTAGTGGTAGTAGTGGTAGTATGTATATATGTAGTGGTAGTAGTGGTAGTAGTGGTAGTAGTGGTAGTAGTAATAGTAGTGGTAGTAGTGGTAGTAGTGGTAGTAGTGGTAGTAGTGGTAGTAGTGGTAGTAGTGGAACTAATGTGGTGGGACGGGTTGGGTTAGAGAAGGACCTGGAGTCTACCTGGAGAGAATTCCATGGGTCAACGCCCCTGGCCTGGTCCGTGACCAGGCCTCCTGTTGGACCAGAGCCTGATCAACCAGGCTGTTACTGATGGCCGCACGCAGTCCAACGTACGAACCACAGCCCGGCTGATCAGGTACCGACTTTAGGTGCCTGTCCAGTGCCTGCTGAAGACAGCCAGGGGTTTGTTGGTAATCCCTGATGTATGCTGGGAGGCAGTTGAACAATCTTGGGCCCTGACACTTATTGTGTTGTCCCTCAACGTGCTAGTGGCACCCCTGCTCTTCATTGGGATGTTACATCGCCTGCCGAGTCTTTGGCTTTCGTAGGGAGTGATTTTGTGTGCAAGTTTGGTACTAAGCCCTCGAGAATTTTCCATGTGTATATAATAATGTATCTCTCCCGCCTGCGTTCTAGAGAGTACAGGTTTAGGAACTTCAAGCGTTCCCAGTAGTTGAGGTGGTTTATCGCACTTATGCGTGCAGTGAAGGTTCTCTGCACATTTTCAAGGTCAGCAATTTCACCCGCCTTGAAAGGTGCAGTTAGTGTGCAGCAATATTCCAGCCTAGATAGAACAAGCGATCTGTAAGTGTCAACATGGGCTTGGCATCCCTGGTTTTGAAGGTTCTCATTATCCATCCTGTCATTTTTCGAGCAGATGCAATTGCTACTTTGTTATGATCCTTGAAGGTGAGATCCTCTGACATGATCACTCCCAGGTCTTTGACATTAGTTTTTCGCTCTATTGTGTTGTTGGAATTAGTTTTGTACTCCGATGAGATTTTAATGTCTTCACGTTTTCCGTATCTGAGTAATTGAAATTTCTCATCATTGAACTTCATATTGTTTTCTGCAGCCCATTTAAAGATTTGGTTTATGTCTGCTTGGAGTCTAGCCGTGTCTTCAACGGTGGACACTGTCATACAGATTCGGGTGTCATCTGCAAAGGAAGACACAGCACTGTGGCTTATATCCCTGTCAATATCTGATATGAGGATGAGGAATAGGATGGGAGCAAGTACTGTGCCTTGTGGAACAGAGCTTTTCACAGTAGCTGCCTCAGACTTTACTCTGTTGACTACTACTCTTTGTGTTCTACGTGTTAGGAAATTGTAGATCCATCTACCAACTTTTCCTGTTATTCCTTTATCACGCATTTTGTGTGCTATTACACCATGGTCACACTTGTCAAAGGCTTTTGCAAAATCTGTGTATATAACATCTGCATTCTGTTTATCTTCTAGAGCATCCAGGACCTTGTCGTAGTGGTCCTGTAGTTGGGACAGACAGGAGCGGCCTGCTCTAAACCCATGCTGTCCTGGGTTGTGCAATTGATGGGTATCAAGATGGGTGGCGATCTTGCTTCTTAGAACCCTTTCAAAGATTTTTATGATATGGGACGTTAGCGCAATTGGTCTGTAGTTCTTTGCTATTGCTTTACTGCCCCCTATGTGGAGCGGGGGTATGTCTGTTGTTTTTAGTAGCTGCGGGACGATCCCAGTGTCCATGCTCCCTCTCCATAGGATGTTAAAAGCATGTGATAGGGCTTTGCAGTTCTTGATGAACACGGAGTTCCATGAGTCTGGGCCTGGAGCAGAGTGCATGGGCATGTCATTTATTGCCTTTTCGAAGTCATTTGGCGTCATGGTGATGCCAGAAAGACAAGCGTCTGTCAAATTTTGTGGCACTCTCATAAAAATTCATTTAGGTTTTCGATTTTCAGTCTGGTTAGTGGCTCCAAAAACTGAGTCATACTGGGACTTAAGTAACTCACTCATTTCCTTGCTGTCATCTGTGTAGGACCCATCCCGTTTAAGTAGGGGCCCAATACTGGTTGTTGTTCTCGACTTTGATTTTGCATAGGAAAAGAAATACTTTGGGTTTCTTTCAATTTCATTTATGGCTTTTTGTTCTTCCCGTGTCTCTTGGTTCTTGTAAGATTCCTTTAGTTTTAATTCAATGTTTGCTATTTCTCTGACTAGTGTCTCCTACGTATTTCAGAGATATTGGTTCCCGTAGCGCTCCGTTATTCTTTGCCTTCGCCTGTATAAGGAGCGCCTCTCTCTTTCTAGTTTGCATCTTCTCCTCCTTTTCCTTAAGGGAATTTGCCTTGAGCAAACCTCGAGTACCACAGAGTTAATTTGTTCTAGACATAGGTTGGGATCCGTGATGCTTAGGCAATCTTCCCAGTTTATATCATTTAGGACTTGGTTTACTTGGCCCACCTTATGTTTTTGTTATTGAAGTTGAATTTGGAGAAAGCTCCCTGCGGCTGATCACATTTTGTTGATCTGGGGCTCTCCGCATGCATGTCTGGACCTCTATTATGTTGTGATCTGAGTATATTATTTTTGATATGACGACATTTCGTATCAGATCATCATTGTTGGTGAAGATGAGGTCCAGCGTATTCTCTAATCTTGTGGGCTCCACTATTTGCTGGTTTAAGGTGAATTTGTTGCAGAGATTTAAAAGTTCATGCATGTGTGAATTTTCATCTGAGCTGCCTCCTGGTGTTATCTCTGCTACCACATTGTTTGCAATGTTCCTCCATTTTAGATGCCTGAGGTTGAAATCCCCAGTAGCAAGATGTTGGGGCAGGAGCTGGAAGATTTTCCAGACAGTGGTCAATTTTCAGAAGCTGTTCCTGGAATTGTTGGGACGTTGCATCCGGGGCTTGTAGACAACCACGATGACTAGGTTTTGATTATCGACCTTTATTGCTAGTACTTCAACTACATCATTTGAGGCATTTAGTAGTTCTGAACACATAAGTGACTCTGTGATATACAGGCCAACCCCCCCTTTTTGCCTGTTCACTCTGTCACACCTGTATAGGTTGTAGCCCGGGATCCATATTTCATTGTCCAAGTGATCTCTTATGTGGGTCTCTGTGAAAGCCGCAAACATAGCGTTTGACTCTGTAAGCAGTCCACGAATGTAAGGTACCTTGTTGTTTGTTGCTGGCTTTAGACCCTGTATATTAGCAAAGATGAATGTAGTTGGATTGGTGGTATTGGTGGTATGGTTGACATCATGTTACAGCGGTCTCCAGAATGGGTAATATCCTGTTGATTAGCAATTTTGAGATACTGTAACTACCGGACTTTTGATGGATAGTGTTACTGACTTTCGCAGTTTCTATGCAAAAGTTCATAGAAGCTACCCTAATTGCAGGGGTCGAGTCATAGCTCCTGGCCTCGCCTCTTCACTGGTCGCTACTAGGTCCACTCTCTTCCTGCTCTATGAGTTTTATTATACCTCTTCTTCAAGCTATGTATGATACCTGCCTCCACTACCTCACTTTCTAGACTATTTCACTTCCTGACAACTCTATGACTGAATAAATACTTCCTAACATCCCTGTGACTCATCTGAGTCTTCAACTTCCAATTGTGACCCCTTGTTGCTGTGTCCCATCTCAGGATCATCCTGTCTCTGTCCACCTTGTCAATTCCTCTAACTGTTTTGTATGTCGTTATCATGTTCCCCCGTCCTCCAGTGTCGTCAGGTCGAGTTTCCTTAACCTCTCCTTGTAGGACATGCCCCTTAGCTCCAGGACTAGTCTTGTTGCAAACCTTTGCATTTTCTCCAGTTTCCTGATGTGCTTGACCACGTGTGGGTTCCAAACTGGAGCTGCATACTCCAATATAGGCCTGACGTACACGGTGTACAGGGTCCGGAACGACTCCTTACTGAGATGCCGGAATGCTATTCTTGGGTTCGCTAGTCGCCCATATGCTGCAGCAGTTATTTGGTTGATGTGCGCATCAGGAGATGTGCTCGGTAATAAACACACTCCAAGATTCTTTTCCCTAGACTGTACTCTGTCTGCGGTCTTCTTTGCCCTTCCCCGATTTTCATGACTTGCACTTGGGAGATCACAAGAAACAACCAAGAAGTACGCGAAGACTCCAGAAAACCGGAATGGTAGTGTATACCAACAACTGCTGGACACAATACACACAACTGAGGAGGTTGAACTCAAAGAGCCAGTTGCTGGACCAGGCTTGCAGCCTGTCCAGGTCCCTCTGTAGTCCTGCCTTGTCCTCCTCCGACTGAATTCTCCTCATTAACTTCACATCGTCTGCAAACAGGGACACTTATGAGTCTATTCCTTCCGTCATGTCATTCACATATACCGGAAACAGCACTGGTCCTAGGCCTGACCCCTGTGGAACCCCGCTTGTCACAGGCGCCCACCCTGACACCTCATCATGTACCATGACTCGCTGATGCCTTCCCGTCAAGTATTCTCTGATCCATTGCAGTGCCTTCCCTGTTAAACCTGCCTACTCCTCCAGCTTTTGCACTAATCTCTTGTGTGGAACTGTGTCGAAAGCCTTCTTGCAGTCCAAGAAAAGCAATTTACCCACCCCTCTCTCGTCTTCCAACTCATGTCACCTTTCATAGAAAATTAGTAGTTTGTACACAGAGTTTCCCATCTCTAGGAATATCGTCCATGCTTTGTATTTATGAAGCTCTTCTCCTCTTTTGATGTTCTTCCACTTTGTTGGTGTTCCCACTTGTCTTTCATACATGTCAGTGACACTGCTCTGTAGTTTAATGCTGCGTGTCTGTCTCCTTTTTTAAAAATTGGGACTACATTTGCTGTCTTCCATACTTCAGGTAGTCGCCCTTTTTCGATAAATGTGTTGAAAATTGTTGTTAATGTAACACAGAACGCCTCTGCTTCCTCTCTCAGGACCCATGGAGAGATATTATCCGGTCCCATCGCCTTTGAGATATTTAGTTCGCTTAGCAGCCTCTTCACCTCCTCTTTGGTTGTATGTATCGTGTCCAACATTTGTTGGTGTATCCCACCTCTCCGTCTTTCCGGAGTCCCTTCTGTCTTCACTGTGAATAATTCTTTGAATCTCATGTTGAGTTCCTCACATACTTCAAGGACGTTTCTTGTAAATTCCTCTCCCACTTCCTTTCTCAGCCTGATTACCTGGTCTCTGACTGTTGTTTTCCTCCTGATGTGACTGTACAACAGCTTCGGGTCGGACTTGGCTTTCGCTGCTATGTCACCTTTATATTCTCGCTGGGACTCCCTACTTACCTGTGCATATTCATTTCTTGCTCTTCGGCTACTCTCCTTGTTCTCCTATATGAATGTGTGTGTATGTTGTGTGTGTGTGTGTGTATGTTGTGTGTGTGTGTATGTTGTGTGTGTGTGTACTCACCTAATTGTGGTTGCAGGGGTCGAGACTCAGCTCCTGGCCCCGCCTCTTCGCTGTCTGCTACTGGGTCTCTGCTCTCCCTGCACCATGAGCTTTATCATACCTTGTCTTAAAACTATGTATGGTTCCTGCCTCCACTATATCGTTCGCTAGACTATTCCACTTCCTAACTACTCTATGGCTGAAGAAGTGCTTCCTAACATCCCTTTGACTCATCTGAGTCTTCAGCTTCCACTTGTGTCCCCTTGTTTCTGTATTCCCTCTCTGGAACATCCTGTCACTATCTACCTTGTCGATTCCCTGCAGTATTTTGTATGTCGTTATCATGTCTCCTCTAACCCTTCTGTCCTCCAGTGTTGTTAGTCCTATTTCCTAATCTTTCTTCATATGGCATTCCCTGAGCTGTGGAACTAGCCTTGTCGCAAACCTTTGCACTTTCTCTAATTTCTTGACGTGCTTGACCAGGTGTGGGTTCCAGACTGGTGCTGCATACTCTAGTATGGGCCTGACGTACACGGTGTACAGTGTCTTGAACGATTCCTTGTTAAGGTAACGGAACGCTACTCTTAGGTTTGCCAGTCGCCCAAATGCTGCCGCGGTTATCTGGTTGATGTGTTTCCGGAGACGTGCTTGGCGTTATACTCACCCCAAGATCTTTCTCCTTTGATGAGGTTTATAGCCTTTGTCCACCTAGCCTGTACTCTGTCAGCGGTCTTCTTTGCCCTTCTCCGATCCTCATGACTTTGCATTTGGCGGGGTTAAATTCGAGAAGCCAGTTGCTAGACCAGATGTCAAGCTTGTCCAGGTCTCTTTGAAGTACGATGTGATTTTCCTCATTAATTTCACATCATCTGCGAACAGAGACACTTCTGAGTCTATCCCGTCCGTCATGTCATTCACATATACCAAGAATAGCACTGGTCCTAGGACTGACCCCTGCGGTACACCGCTCGTCACAGGCGCCCACTGTGATACCTCACCACGCACCATGACCCGTTGTTGCCTCCCTGTGAGATATTCCCTGATCCATTCCAGTGCCCTTCCTGTTATAAACGCTTGGTCTTCCAACTTCTTTACTAATCTCATATGAGGAACTGTATCGAAGGCCTTCCTGCAGTCCAGGAAAATGCAGTCAACCCACCCTTCTCTCTCTTGCCTTACCTCTGTTACTTTATCATAGAACTCCAGGAGGTTTGTTACACAGGATTTGCCTTCCCTGAATCCGTGCTGTCTGTCGTTGATTATCCTGTTCTGCTCCAGATGCTCCACCATTCTTTTCCTGATGATTTTCTCTAAGACTTTGCATACTATACACGTAAGTGACACTGGTCTATAGTTTAGTGCCTCTTTTCTGTCTCCTTTTTTAAAGATGGGGACTACGTTGGCCTTTTTCCATATCTCAGGTAGCTGCCCAGTTTCAAGTGATCTGTTGAATATTATGTTAAGTGGCACACTCAGAACCTCAGCTCCTTCCCGAAGGACCCACGGGGAGATATTGTCCGGACCCATCGCCTTTGAGGTGTGTGTGTGTGTGTGTGTGTGTGTGTGTGCGTGTGTATGTACTCACCTAGTTGTACTCACCTAGTTGTGGTTTCAGGGGTCGAGTCACAGCTCCTGGCCCCGCCTCTTCACTGGCCGCTACTGGGTCTCTCTCCCTTCGCCGTGAGCCTTATCATACCTCTTCTTAAAGCTATGAATGGATCCTGCCTCCACTACATCGCTTCCCAAGCTATTCCACTTCCTGACCACTCTGTGACTGAAGAAATACTTCCTAACATCCCTGTGATTCATCTGAGTCTTCAACTTCCAGCTGTGCCCCCTTGTTGCTGTGTCCCATCTCTGGAACATTCTGGCTCTGTCCACCTTGTCAATTCCTCTCAGTATTTTATATGTCGTTATCATGTCCCCCCTTACTCTCCTGTCCTCCAGTGTCGTCAGGTCGATTTCCCTTAACCTCTCCTCGTAGGACATACCCCTTAGCTCCGGGACTAGTCGTGTTGCAAACCTTTGCACTTTCTCTAGTTTCTTTGTGCTTGGCTATTTGTGGGTTCCAAACTGGTGCTGCGTACTCCAGTATGGGCCTAACCTACACAGTGTACAGGGTTCTGAACGATTCCTTGTTAAGATGTCGAAATGCTGTTCTTATTTTTGCTAGGCGCCCGTATGCTGCAGCAGTTATTTGGTTGATGTGCGCCTCAGGAGATGTGCCTGGTGTTATACTCACCCCAAGATCTTTTTCCTTGGGTGAGTTTTGTAGTCTCTGGCCCCTAGACTGTACTCCGTCTGCGGTCTTCTTTGCCCTTCCCCAATCTTCATATGTGTGTGTGTGACCCAACAATTAATATTTGCACCAAGAACTCATTACAGTTGTGACCGGGTGTAGACTAGTAAATTGCTCATTACTATATAATTTGTTTATGATTGCAACCATGTATAAACGTAAGTAAGTAAATTTACTTACATGATTCATTACTTTTGAAACTTGTGAGTTCATTACCTTTGTACCTTGTTCAGCTATCAAAACTTTGGGGCCCAGTCTCTGGACCCATTATAAGCCTAATCTGTAAATACCTTTGTAACTTGTCATGATTGTGACCAGATCTACCAGAGTTCATTACCTTTGTAACTTGCTCAGCTATCAAAACTTTCAAGCCCAGTCCCTCGACCCATTATGTACCTCTGTAATCTTTTGAGTACCGCCCACATGATGGGTATGGGCTGCATAATAAAGATATTAAACTAACTAACATGCTTCTTGAAATAACATTTCCTGCCACAGGACGTATCAATCGTGTTCTCCTCTGCGACGATCGTGACGCTGATGGCTGCGTCGTACGTCGTGAGAGGTCGCCTCAGTCAGCTGGTGAAGAGCACCCTGGTGAAGGGCTGCTTGCTGGAGCTGGTGGCAGCAGCAGAGATGTGCGGCACCTCCGTTCAGCTCTCTCAGGGTAAGTTCCGTCATGGTGAGCAGTCTTGACGCTCATGAAGAGCTCTTGATCAGAGGAATTGGAGCTACTCTTTCCTTTTTCCAATCAAACCTGATTATCTTCCATTTCCCAGGCGCTGTATGGCTTTTACGAGACTAGCATCAGGAGAGGTAAGGGTTAGTGGGTGGCCAAGGTGGGTGTAACTCAGGAGAGGTAAGGGGTTAGTGGGTGGCCAAGGTGGGTGTAACTCAGGAGAGGTAAGGGGTTAGTGGGTGGCCAAGGTGAGTGTAACTCAGGAGAGGTAAGGGGTTAGTGGGTGGCCAAGGTGGGTGTAACTCAGGAGAGGTAAGGGGTTAGTGGGTGGCCAAGGTGGGTGTAACTCAGGAGAGGTAAAGGGTTAGTGGGTGGCCAAGGTGAGTGTAACTCAGGAGAGGTAAGGGGTTAGTGTGTGGCCAAGGTGGGTGTAACTCAGGAGAGGTAAGGGGTTAGTGGGTGGCCAAGGTGAGTGTAACTCAGGAGAGGTAGGGTTAGTGGGTGGCCAAGGTGGGTGTAACTCAAGGAGGGTAGGTGCAAGGGGTAACTCAGAAGGTAGGGTAGTGGTGGCAAGGTGGGTGTAACTCAGGAGAGGTAAGGGGTTAGTGGGTGGCCAAGGTGGTGTAACTCAGGAGAGGTAAGGGGTTAGTGGTGGCCAAGGTGAGTGTAACTCAGGAGAGGTAAGGGGTTAGTGGGTGGCCAAGGTGGGTGTAACTCAGGAGAGGTAAGGGGTTAGTGGGTGGCCAAGGTGGGTGTAACTCAGGAGAGGTAAGGGGTTAGTGGGTGGCCAAGGTGGGTGTAACTCAGGAGAGGTAAGGGGTTAGTGGGTGGCCAAGGTGGGTGTAACTCAGGAGAGGTAAGGGGTTAGTGGGTGGCCAAGGTGGTGTAACTCAGGAGAGGTAAGGGGTTAGTGGGTGGCCAAGGTGGGTGTAACTCAGGAGAGGTAAGGGGTTAGTGGGTGGCCAAGGTGGGTGTAACTCAGGAGAGGTAAGGGGTTAGTGGGTGGCCAAGGTGGTGTAACTCAGAGAGGTAAGGGGTTAGTGGGTGGCCAAGGTGGGTGTAACTCAGGAGAGGTAAGGGGTTAGTGGGTGGCCAAGGTGGGTGTAACTCAGGAGAGGTAAAGGGTTAGTGGGTGGACAAGGTGGGTGTAACTCAGGAGAGGTAAGGAGTTAGTGGGTGGCCAAGGTGAGTGTAACTCAGGAGAGGTAAGGGGTTAGTGGGTGACCAAGGTGGGTGTAACTCAGGAGAGGTAAGGGGTTAGTGGGTGGCCAAGGTGGGTATAACTCAGGAGAGGTAAGGGGTTAGTGGGTGGCCAAGTTGGGTGTAACTCAGGAGAGGTAAGGGGTTAGTGGGTGCCCAAGGTGGGTATAACTCAGGAGAGGTAAGGGGTTAGTGGGTGGCCAAGGTGGATGTAACTCAGGAGAGGTAAGGGGTTAGTCGGTGGCCAAGGTGGGTGTATCTCAGGAGAGGTAAAGGGTTAGTGGGTGGCCAAGGTGGGTGTAACTCAGGAGAGGTAAGGGGTTAGTGGGTGGCCAAGGTGAGTGTAACTCAGGAGAGGTAAGGGGTTAGATAGATTTTGCCACCGAAGTGGCTAGTTTATTGTGCACCCCATATCCATCCTGTGGACGGTAGCGCAAGATCATATGGATACACAAAAGGCCTAGGCACTAGGCCCCAAAGGGGTTAACAATTGTACATTTGGGTTTATATCTACATTTCAATTATCTGTTACAAGCAAATTTAGGAAATTTGCTTAGTACAAATGGTATCTTATTTCATGAATAAGATATCTTGACATGTCACATAGGTTATTATATTGTCTATCTCTATATTCCTCAATAAGTGCACAATTAAGCACATAGTGTTCAAGACAGTGACCATATGCCTGATCACATAATTTGCATTTAGTTTGATCATCATCTGTGTATCTCCCAAACTGCCAGAAGTACTTGTAGCCAACCCGAAGCCTGGCCACTACATCAGTCAGTCTGTTCACATTGCAAGTTGCTCCATAAACATACTTATCTACATTCATGTTATCATAGTGGGTTATAGATCTACTCAGGCTTCTAACTGCATTCCTATAGCTATCATTTTCATTATTTATTTCTCTCCTAATATTATTCCTAATGCTAGACACAGATATACCAAAGATATATTCTACATTCTCCTTATGGGTGCTCTTCTTGGCTAACATATCAACTTTATCATGAAGGAGGGGTTAGTGGGTGGCCAAGGTGAGTGTAACTCAGGAGAGGTAAGGGGTTAGTGGGTGGCCAAGGTGAGTGTAACTCAGGAGAGGTAAGGGGTTAGTGGGTGGCCAAGGAGGGGGGTGTAACTCAGAGGATATGCGGATGACACGATTAAGAAATTATGGATTAGAAACCTCAGACGAAAACTTTAAACTATACATAGTTTAACTTTCTCTCCTAGTGGCAACAAGCTGTGGAATGATGGCATATAGTGTCTACCTGTTCCTGATCATACTATGTCGGGGGAGGAGCTGGGGCAAGACTGTTACTGCTTGTCCCTACAGCCTTCTGGAGGAGTACGTGGAAGTTGGTGCTAATCCCCTCCACGTAGTACTAAAGGTTGTAGCACAACTCACAGGCGGCCTCACCTCTATCAGGTAAGTGCGTTACTATTTTCAGATTCATAAACAAACGCTAAACCAGTATATGTTAGGTTTAAGGGCTAGCGACTGCTTGTGGGTCATTAATATCGCAATTCACGTGTACATAAAATACACTGGTCGACAACCAAAATGCTTCTGAGACCAGAGTAGTAATTTCCAACTAATTTTAGGTCACTGATAATGAATAAATATCATGGTTAAAATTGTTTGTTAGCTCTACTTTTCAATATAGACCTACGTGTGACAACAGGTTGCAACAGGCTTGCGGCAGTGTGTTTCTTACCACACTCACAGTCTCACTGACCTTCATTATTGTTCCAGCAGTCATACAAGGTGGTTGTGATGTCCAAGTTTATATTTTGAGGTGAAATGTTGGTGATTTTCTTAGCCAAACACTTTTTAAACTTACAATAAATATTCACTGAGCAAACTATTGATATTCATGTGAGGTATATTATATTAATTTTATTTTCCTACTGAATGATATAAATACTTCTGCTTAGCTGTCATGATCTGTATTATAATGATAAATTAATGAATAAATTTTCTGTTTATCTTCTAATTGTTTGTTGTTTTCTTCTTTCAGATGCCTCGTACTTGTGTAAATAATGCAGACAACGTCTGCTATATTTGTGGTGAGGTGACTTTTGCATCACAGAAGCTCCGTTTAACTGCTATGGTTAGAAAGCCATATCACCTATATTTTGGATACAAGACTGGTGGTGACCAGGATAAGAACTGGGCTCCACACACATGCTGCAACAATTGTGCTACTAACCTTCGCCAATGGTTGAACAGGAAGAGGAAAGGAATGCCTTTTGCTGTGCCAGTGACATGGCGGGAGCCAACAGACCATACCAACAATTGTTATTTCAGCATGGTACCTCCAGTACAAAAGGGCTTGTCAATCGACGGTCAAACAGGAGGCCGAGAAACCTGATTGTATCACGTTCTGGGATACGCGAGCCGTATAGGTACAATGGATGATCAGAGACCACTGAACGTCTAGTGAACGTAATTTGGTAAGTTTTACTACTAGAAAATTTAAACCCATGAGTGGTGGCCCAATCGGAAACACGGTTGATTGCATGCTGGAGCGAAACTGCAATGAGGTGACAGTCAGCGCCCGCACAAGCTATAGCAAAGTCATCAACATAAAGCGATGACCAAATATTGGATGGGAGAACAGATGCCAGATTATTTATAGCAAGGAGAAAGAGTGTTGTGCTCAGAACACATCCCTGGGGGACACCTTCAGCTTGGATAAACTCCGGGAAAAGCATATTATTAACCCGGACACGGAAATGTCTTTCAGTTAAGAAGGCCTTCAAGAAAAATGGTTGATTGCCTCGAAGGACTGAGTGGGCCTGGGCCAAGATGATATACCTCCAAGTTGTGTTATATGCCTTCTCAAGGTCAAAAAAGATGGCGATAATGGAGTGGTTATTAGCAAAGGCATTACGAATACTATATGTATCCAAGCGCAGTAAGGGGTCAATGATAGAATGGCCCTTACGAAAGCCATATTGACTAGTGGAGAGACTACTGTGCATCTCTAAATACCACATCAAACGTCTATTAACCAGACGTTCCATCACCTTGCAAACTGCACTGGTAAGAGCAATGGGACGGTAGTGGGAGGCATCATGTCCCGTAGTACCCGGTTTGCGGAAAGGTAGAACAATAGCAGATTTCCACAACTGGGAAAGAACTCCTTATGACCATATAAGATTAAAGAGTCGTAAGAGGACTGCAAGGGCTGACTGAGGGTGTGCTATATCGACACCGGCAACCCGAAGAACAAAAGCCGGGTCGGGGGAGAATTTACCACTCAGTTTCCGTACTTTTTTCTAGACTGCACTCATCGAGGAAGCCGAAGTGACGGTAGAAACGTAATCCTGCCAGCAAGTGTGTTTAGTGTCACGGATGACACGGCGAGCAATTGCTCTCTTCTGCTTAAAATCAAGGAGTCTCTCTGTGGTTCTGTTGTACCGGTACCTGCCCCACGCAGTGCATTTCAAAAGTACTGCCCGAGCACAAGCAGGAGTCCACTAAGGCACGCACTTCTGAGAATGCTTGCCCGAGGTTTGGGGAATAGAATGAGAAGCTGCGGTTAAGACGGAGGACGAGAAGAGATGTAAAACCTCATCAATGGAGGACGAGGAAGAAGCCTCATGAAAAGCAGTAAGATGTGCGCAAAGGTCCCAATTCGCCCGGTCAAATTGCCAGCGTGGGCT
The DNA here is from genome assembly GCA_009830355.1 of Cherax destructor. Lineage (NCBI taxonomy): Eukaryota > Metazoa > Arthropoda > Malacostraca > Decapoda > Parastacidae > Cherax > Cherax destructor. Next base: position 11,280 of record WNWK01003436.1, on the reverse strand, counting down.
ACGAGGAGGTGGAGAATACGAAGGAGAAGTAAGGATGATTGGAAAATGATTGCTGTCATGCAAGTCCGGGAGGACAGACCAGGTGAAGTCGAGGACAGTTGAGGAAGAGCAGACGGAGAGATCGATGCAAGAGAAAGAATGAGTTCAAGGATCAAAATGGGTGGGAGTACCCGTATTTAAAACATGGAGGGGGAGAGAAGGAAGAAATGCCTCCAACTGAATGCCGCGCGAGTCACAGTGAGACCCCTTCCCCCAGAGAAAATGGTGGGCATTAAAATCGCCAAATAGCAGAAGGGGTGGCGGTAAGGAAGAAACCAGAAAGGCAACATCTGGGATAGACAATGACCGAGAAGGGGAGAGATACAAAGAACAGAGTGTATACCACTTATGCAAGTGGATAGGGCTGCAGTGTAATGCAGAGAAGTATGAACAAAGAGCTGACAGTATGGAATACCAGTGCGTATAAGAGGAGCACTTTCGTTAAAGGTTCCATCGGAAAAAGGATCCGATGAATATAATAAATAATACCCCGAGAAGGGATGGATAACAACGGAGTGTAATTTGGGTTCTTGTAAACAGACACCAACAGGGGAAAACTGGGAGAGTAACACCTGAAGCTCACCACGGTTACCCCTGAGGCCGCGGATATTCCACTGTAAATAAGTCATGATTTACGAAGAGAAAGATACGTACAAGAAAGCCGAAGGTAGAGGTATCTATGGACTAGGAGGGTTAGAAAAGTCCACGTGTGGAGGCAGTGGAAGACTTGTAAGCAGTGAAGGAGTGGGACGCTGTGAAGGAAGGAGGGGTATAGACGGAGAAGAGAGAGGAGGAGGAACCGGAGGTGGAGCGGTGTCCATCAACGTTTGAGTCTCCGTAATATATTCTGCGATAGCTTCTAGTGTTTCAGAGGACAAAGACTCAAGATGTGGGACCACATTAGAGATGGAAGGAGGAGGAGGGTAAGCAATAATCGGGGAGACTATGGACTGTACTAAAGTAGGGGGTGAGGATATGGAAGAGGAAACTGTCGAAGGGGCTTGGGAGGGGACAGGAGTGGAAGTGACCTGGGAAGGGGCCATAGAGGAAGAAACTTGGGAGGGGACATGGGATGAAGGTATTGAACGAGGAGGAGGATTAACCTCCACACACGTAACAGAACTAGTTGGAGGTGAAAAACTAGGCAAAGAAACTGGGAAAGAAAAATGTGCAGGATGGAGAAGGGAAGGAGGGGTGAGAGGAGAGCTTAACAATGGGGATTTTTTGCTGGACTTCTGAGGAGAGGGGCGGTGAGGAGGAGGTGTTGGACGAGGGCGTGTAGACACAGAACTGTGCGAGTGAGTAGAAGGGAAGAGGCGAGGACAGTATGGGGTGCCGAGGTAGGGACCTCGGAGCCCAGGACAGCAAAAGAATTTGAAACAGGGGTGACTGAGGATGGGGTGACCACAGAGGAAGCTGCGGGAGTTGGGACCCCAGAAGTGGGGGGACGTTTAGCAACATGAGAATAGGAAATACGGGGAAGTATCCCTTGAAGGCATAGATGAGAGACAGCCATGGCATATGGGAAGCCTTCCGCCTCTTTGAGACAACGGATTTCACGCTTATTTAAGTAAATTTGACAACTGTGAGAGTAAATGGGTGCGCCTCATGACAATTAAGGCAAGAGGGAGGTAGACTACAAGAAGGATTGGCATGGTTTTCGGCACCACAGACTGGGCATTCGGCCATGGACCTGCATGGACCTGCCGGATGACCAAAACGCCAGCAGTTTCTACACTGTTGCAGTGTAGGGATCACCTTTCGAACTTGTAAATGGTGTCCCACAATGTAGACCAAGGGCGGAAGGTCATGGCAGTCAAATGTTAAGTGAGCAATATTGCAAGGATATCGTCTTCGCCAATGGGCAGGGATGACAAAAGTGTCAACTTTGAGTATAGGAAGGTCTTGGAGCTCAAGCTGCTCCAGAATGTCACCACCACATGTTTGGAAATTCTGTTGGACAATGGTATGGGGTAGAATGACAGTACCACTACAAGAATTGAGAGAATGATGTTCTTCAATAGTGACAGGGATAGCATCGATGGTCGTAAGGAGAGAAAGATCGTGAGCTTGGCCAGCATTCTGGACCGTGACGATGCGTGTGCTGCTTTTGAGAGCGTGAAAGGAGATATCTTTACCCACATGGCATAGGAGTGCCTTACCAATACTATGATCGGAAAGATAGGCAGTAGAAGAAGTTGGTCTCAGAGTAAAAAACTTAGTCCATTGTGTAGAGTGAAACATAGTGTTCAAGGGGAGTGTGTGATGAGCTGGTCGTTTCTGAGCTGAATGAGAATGAGGTAATGCAGTATCATCATGTAAGGGTCTTGGGCGTTTAGATGTGGGACCAGAGTTGGTCCACGTGGGATGGGCGAGCAACCCGAAAATTGCCGCACCATAGAGGGAGAAGCCGGAAGCATGGTCAGAGAAGAGCGGAGGCCAGACATATCAAAAGGGCCAGTCGGAACCCCAGTACCTGAAGCAGGTGACGAACCGGCACCAGCAAGAGGTACAGGGTATTGGAAGTGTCCGAAGAGTGGTCCAAGAACGAGGTAGGGTCAGAACAGGGTGCGGTATCAGGAAGGAGCCCGGGGATAGTAGGTTCACAGATTGGGTCGTCCATGGTTATGTTACTTCTTTCTTATTGTTTTTGTTTTTTAAAAAATGAAAGAAAAGAAAAAAAGAAAAAAAAAAGAATAAAAAAAGGGGGGAACGTGGAGGAATAGCTTCTAGGAGGAATGAAATGGGCATAAATCCCCCTCCATGCCCAAGAGAACCTCAGCACTGCAAGTAGTGCAGATGCAGCATGGAACCCATGCCATACCCTACCCTTTATGCCAGTAAACCAGCAATCCGGGATAGCAACCTCACATCCACTGAGCCACCTCGGCAGACAAAAGAGAGGGTGGTCGGACACCCGCCACAAAGCATACCTCCTTCAGCCACCACCCCTGGAATCCGAAAGGTGGCTTCCAAGATACAACTGTCGCCTGAAAGACACCCAAACCACCCCCCGGGAGACCGGAGAGGGATCGGGACATCCCCAGGCGATCCAGATTCCACGGCAAACTACACCACCGCCAAGAACCTCAACGGAATGAGATGGACCACTGTACCCTTCCCCCTACCTAGGAACCAGAATGCCTGTGGAGAGAATCTCACAGGGTAAAAATGGGAAGGGAATAAGAGAGGGATGAGGAGGAGGAGGAGGAAAGGGAAAAAGGGAGGATGGGGAAGATGGGATAGGGGAGGGGGGATTGGGGGTAATTAGGTTCGGTCTGAGGAAGAAGTCCAAGAGGTCCAATTCCTCAGACCGATAGCCTCTTTACCTTGTCAAGGAGCCTCCCTTTAAAAAGGAATAACTTTGTAACTTGTCATGATTGTGACCAGATCTACCTGAGTTCATTACCTTTGTAACTTGCTCAGCTATCAAAACTTTGGGGCCCAGTCCCTGGACTCATTATGTACCTTTGTAATCTTTTGTCTACCACCTACAGGATTGGTATGGGGTGCATAATGAAGATATTAAACTAACTAACTACTGTATATTATATATACAGGAGGATTTTTTTGTTTACTTTTCTCATTTGCATTCTATTTAAATTTCTCAATAATTCTGTAAAGAAAAATATTTGATTTTGATTATTTTAAAAATCCAACTTGATAAAACTGAAAAAATGGCAAACTGGCACCCATACAGTCCAAAATTAATACAAAAAAATGCTTCCTTTTAAGATACACCAGCATTTACGGTTTGAAGCTGATCAGAAGAGGCTTTCTCTAGTTATTACATGAGAAATAACTTGCTTAATAAAATTGGAAAATTTAAATTTACTCAGTTCAAAGTGAGTGACAAGGTGTTTGAATAAGCTCCACCAGTGGTAAAAGGTTGAAGTCGATCAGAAAAGGAATTCTCCAGTCGTTGATCTGATTCCAATAATCCCAAAGTTTTTAACTATTTTAGTAAAATTTCAAATTTGCATCTACTTATACTAAACTTATGGGGTAAACTGCCTCCCAGCATACATAAGGGAGATTACCAATAAACCCCTAGCTGTCTTCAAGCAGGCACTGGACAGGCACCTAAAGTCGGTACCTGACCAACCAAGCTGTGGTTCGTACATTGGACTGCGTGCGGCCAACAGTAACAGCCTGGTTGATCATGCCCTGATCCAACATGAGGCCTGGTCACAGACCGGGCCGCAGGGACATTGACCCCTGGAACTCTCTCCAGGTGTCATCCATCTTATAAAATACATCGTCAATATTTTTTGAAGCCGACCAGAAGAAGCAATGATGAATTAGACACTTGTACAACACTTGGGTATCGTATTGTGGAAACGTTTCACCAACCAGTGACTTCCTCAGTCCAGTACAGAGAAGAATGGTTGAAGATCAGGAGTTTGAGGTAATCAAACTCCAATATTGATGGACTCATTACATTGACTCCAGGCTGAGGAACTGATTACCTTAACCTCCTTCTGAGCTTCAACCGTTCTTATCTATATTGGACTGAGGAAGCCACTGGTTGGCGGAACGTTTCCACAATACGATACCCAAATGTTACACAAGTGTCTAATTCATCATTCTGTCGGCTCTCTGAACCATTATGTACAGAAGAAACATTATTTAGTTAATGAATAAATAGCGAATATCACTATTTAATAAAATTGACAAATTGGGACTTACGCAACCCAGTGGCAGAGCGAGCCTTGTGTTCAGAAGACAACAACAGTGGTGAAAATTTGAGGCTGATCAGACAAGCCATTCTTTAGTTACGGCAAGGATTCCAACAATCCCAAGTTTGTTTTACTATTTTACTACATCAGCAAATTTGCCTGCACGCAAACAAAACTTAATATGTGCTACCTTGATTCTAAGATGCATCAGCATTAAATATTGAAGCATTCAAAAGAGGCAAACTGAAAGTTATTTAACGTGATTCAGTGGAAATAATTTTTGTTCACACATAAAATGGTCAAATCTGCAGCAACTACACAACTGAATTTCGCTCTCCACCATTGTCGATTTTTTTGGGATCACCTTTTGTGAATGTTTGAAACTCTAAGACTTAGGATTTTGGAAATTATTTGAGCCATTCCAGGAAGCTGGGAATGGGTTCAACAACTTTGGAATTAGGGCACGTGACATGCCGATTGTTCCAAGAATTTGGTCCTTGTTATCGTACACTTCTTCTTTCAACAAACCGGCCGTATCCCACCGATGCAGGGTGGCCCAACAGGAAAAAACGAAAGTTTCTACTTTTAAATTTAGTAGTATATACAGGAGAGGGGGTTACAATCCCCTTGCTCCCAGCTTTTTAGTCGCCTCTTATGACACGCATGGCTCACAGAAGAAGAATTCTGTTCCACTTCTCCATGGAGATAAGAGGAAACAAGAACTAGTAAGGAAATAGAGGGAAACTCAAAGGGGTGTGTATATATATTCTTGTCTATGCATGTGCAGTTTGACCTAAGTGTAAGTAGAAGTAGCAAGACATACCTGAAATCTTGCATGTTTATGAGAGAAAAAAGGCACCAGCAATCCTACCATCATAAAACAATTACAGGCTTCCGTTTCACACTCGGCAGGACGGTAGTACCTCCCTGGGCAGTTATTGTCTACCAATCCACTACCTAGGGATATCGTACAGAAGAGTCGAAAATTTGAAGCCGACTGGATGAGGCGTTCTCTAGTTATGAGCAAAAATCTAAAAGTTGGAGAAAATTATTATTATAATCAAAAAGAAGTGCGAAACCTAGAAGGGTCATACAGCGCAACTGGAGAAAGAAAAAGAAAAAAGAAAAAATTAGGCACTTTCTTAAAGGTACTCCTTCGGGGATACCTTATTAGTATGAAAAACTGGTAAATTTGTGTGTGTACCTTAGGTATTATTATTATAGTAATAATATACTCAAGAAAATGCTAAATCCGTATGAGTAATACAACGCCATGAGGAGTACCTTCACATTAGACAAGTACATACATGCTGGAGTGACTATAACAAGTGCTCCAAGGGTTTTCATATACATTCACACTCAGGCAGATACAACGTGTTGTAACTTACCAGTTCAAACATTTTCTTTTTTCCTCTAGCTCAGTATGTACAGTGGTGTTCACCTAGTTGTGGTGGTCGAGTCTCAACTGTTAATACACATATATTACAGGTGGGTGAGACACATCTGGTTGGCGGAGATAACAGACACACATTCTAGTAGTCATAAAGTGGAAAACTGCAGAGCTGACCTTCAGGTCCCAGTCATTGTTGGCTTCCTGCTGGAGAGTCTGTTGACCTGCTCGTCTCGTCTGGTCTCACGAGCACTGGGTGAGGTCAAGCCCAAGTTTGCTGCCGCTATGAATTCCTTCTTCGCCACCTGTATGGTCCTCGTGGGTGAGCATTATTTTTTTTCATTTTGAAGCACTGATCTAACGTCCGTATAATGGCTGGAGAATGAGAGGTAACGAGGTTTAATCCAAGGAAGGTGTAAAAAAATTCCAGGGGAGGATAGCTCCAGTTCCTGTGAAGAAGAGACCTTCACCAGAATCAAGGCAAACCCATTAAAAGTTCGTAAATAAGTTGTCTAAAACATTGTATGTACTATTTCAGTTTAATATATTTTTTTCCTTTGCAGAAATTATGTTTTTCTGATTCCATGTCAGTTTATTACTCGTTTAGAAATTCCGTACTGGTCGGGTGTTCCAAATCAGCAAAAAATAATTTAATCAATATTAAATAAGCGTTATCTTTTGTTTTTGCAAGCTCATCAAATAATAATAATAATAATATTTTTATTATATTAACGTATATTATTATTATTATAATCAAAAGAAGCGCTAAACCATTTATATTAACGTAAATTGTTAAACCCATAATCATTTGTAGACATGGATCATCACACAAGTCAAATTTGTATTAACCTCTTTCATAATATACATGTACTTTCTTCTGTTATAAGCGGCGCTGTATGACCCCTGTGGTTTAGCGCTTCTTTTGATTATAATAATAATAATCTTGTTATAACTAGTGTTTCAAATTTAAATAAGTTTACCATAAATGCGCGCGCACACATTTTATCATAGGGAAGCACTAAACTCGTAGGGTTTATACAGGGTCTGTGGGAGGGTAATGGAAGGCATTCAGGCTTAATTCAGAGAATTGGATCACAGATCCAATTCCCTAGATCAAGAGCCCCTCACTAACATCATGGAACCTTCCTTGAGGGGACATACACACACACACACACACAGTCTTTCAACAAAAAACATTAATATAACACTTGTTTCTGCAGCGTTCAACTACTCAGGTGGGTATCTAAACCCAGTGCTGGCAACAAGCTTGAAGTGGAGCTGTCACGGCCACACCAACACTGAGCACATCATTGTGTACTGGGCAGGCTCCACTCTAGGTGCTATGCTCGCTATTAGACTCTGGAACCTGGTCACTGTCAAGAATGCTCTTGTTGCACCCTTCACCTCCAAGGATCGATGAAAAATGCTTCACTGACCAATGATTAATGCTTCAACGATCAATAATCAATGCTCCAAGGATCAGTGCTAATTGCTCCATAAACAATATACAATGAAGATGAGTATTATATTCTTATGATCGAAAACTTGAAGAATTTTTCATGGCTAAAGAATTCTTGAAGAATAATTCTTTGTTCTAGGAAACACACAAGCCTTTACTGGAAATACGAAGAGCATCAGAACTAATGTATTACAAGAAAACCATGTAACTGTTCACATGAATTTCTGGATGTAGTCTGCTGGCGATAGTGGTTCCTCAAAAAAAAAAAAAAATGTATATGGCCGGTATTGAGGCAAATGTAACAATGGTACTGGTTCTCTTTAGGTACTTAAAACTTGATATTTCAGGGATTAACGTATTACATTGTACAACCTCAGAATACTATGATATAATAATCAAACCAAACGCTGAACCTACAAGGCATTAAACTACAAGCCTGGCACGTTTGATAAATTTTAGATATCTATTTGTTTTGTTTTAATTATATTCACAGCAATGCACAAAACTAATAAAGGACCATACAGATCCTGGGGAATGGTAGGTAATCAAGTTTGATTATTACAATCAACTAAGCGCTTAACCCACACGGGAATCAGGTCTGATCCAGTGAAATGAAGAATACAGTGGTACCCAGAGTTTCGGCCATAATTCGTTTCAGAAGGCTGTTCGAGTGCTGTTACTGAACGAATTTGTTCCCATAAGGAATAATGTAAATTAGATTAGTCCGTTTCAGACTCCCCAAAATACTTGGAATAATACATTTACATAATTGTTCGAGTTGGGAGCTGTACGAAACTCGGGGTACCACTGCATCTCCAATTCCTTGGATCAAGAGACCTCCAATCTTCCCTTGAAGGCTAGGTGTTTTATAGTGATTGGTGTTATTACTGAGATTGTAGTGAATTTGCTATTATAAAAATAACTACCTTTGTCACTCAAGATGTGATCCTAAAAAGTATCCAGTAGAACCCCCATATCCACTGATTCGGTATCTGCAGTTTACTGTGGCTGTGGGGGCATTGACCTCCAAAACCCTCTCCAGGTATAGAAGCTGTGAAAGTGACAATTCCCCACTTATCAGTGAAAAAGTGATAATTCCTCGCTTATTGTACATAATTTATCAAATTTAATACAATGGGTATGTATAGGACATATATGTACGTATATAGGGTTTGCTAGCCATGGTTTCGGTATCCAAGGCAAGTCCTTGGAACGTATCCCCCATGAATATGGGGGTCCTACTGTGTTTTGTATATAGTATACTACATTGTATTCTTAAGCAATTATAATTATTATATTCACAACTGAGCGCTAAACCCATAAGGGTCTATTCCTAAGAAAATGTCAAATGAGATGCTATTTGCAATTTCTGGTGGTATATACTGACTACATTTTGTTAACATGATGTAATATTGCAACCACTATTTTCAATGTCATATTATCATAGGCTATGATTTTTGCTGTTACCGTATATAGTTGACATTTATACTGTCTTTTATTTACTTAGCTGCTTCTCTATATATTTCAGATGCAATTTGTTAAATAAAATAATACCTGCATTTATTTACTGTATTGTTATTCATGAAAGCCATAACCTACAGGGTGACAACGTTACATAGTGAGGCAAGTCACATCATGAGGGAAAAAAAAATGGTAGAATTACTTTGCATGTACATGATCTATGATGTCATTATAATTATGCAGAAACATTAAACCCATAGTGGTCATACAGATTATTATATTCCTGGGAAAGTGCTAAACCCATATAGGGAAGTTATTATAATTATTTTGAAAAGGTAGTACAGTAACTGGGGAATGGGAGAATCACTTCCAATTTAAGGATGGAAAGGTTGGTGAGCTAGACTGGTACATTTGCTTTAATGGATCAAAAGCCATTAAAGGGTGAATATAAGCAAATGAGCCATAATGCTGGTGATGGCCTCATGATCCAAGCAACTGGACCTATCTTTCCTTCCCTTGGATCGAATCTGATTGCCTTTTATTTTCCCAGGTGCTATATGACCATTATGGGTTTACCACTCCAAGTGAATATATGCTAATAATAATGATATATACAATATTTTGAGTCTTAAGATAAAGTAAGAGCATCAGAGCAATGACGACATCAGAGGTAATTGTGTGTACCCGTCGATGAACTGAACAGTCCAACAGAATATGGTGAACCGAAACTGGAACCTGACAAGTCTCAGAGTGAGACAGGGCGCCTCTCCATGAGATACCCGTGAGTAAAACAAGTGTGTTGTGATGTGAAGACAGGAGAGTGTAGACTCCCAGCCTCGGCAATGATGATAAGATGATGGCCAGAAACCTAAATTTGGTTTAATAGAATGTAATTTATGTATAGTATCAGACCAATGTTGTTGCCAGCAGTTATGAAGGTGGTGAGAAATTACAGCAAAAGTCTGTGAATGGAACACCTTTATATGGAACTGGGAGGTCATGTACTGCTGATTTTGAGTCATAGACTGAGTAGGAAAGGATAAATTCTACCGTGAAAAAATCAACAAGAGGCCATGGTTGGAAATTGCACACCTAAATGAGCCATGTGGATATTAAAATACACTTCATTGATACAAAAGTGCAGTAGACTGTTACCACAACTGATACAGTTGAGGCAAACTTCATACAGGCAGTCAGAAGTACAGTGGTACCCCGACTTACGATGGTCCCCAAACACACCCTTTTATGTAAGTTTATTTTTTTAAATGCTTTTGTAAGTGTAATTTTGGGGGTCTAAAAGGACTAGTCTATTTTACATCATTTCTTATGGAGATAAATTCGTTTGGTAATGGCACTTGAACAGCATTCTGGAATGAAAAAATATCGTAAGTCGGGGTACCACTACATAAAGCCATTTTACATCAGATGGTCAAAAAAAATTGAGGTATGGTCATTGGTCAACTGCAAACTCAAATGTTTACCAAAGGTTCATGGAACAGCAACAATGGTAGCTGAAGAAAGATAAATAAAATTCAATAACTCACTGATGGAAGATTTGCCAACAGGAAAGAAAAAAGTGGCAAGTAAAAAATGCCCAGAAGATTGCAGAACTATTATGCTGAATTCTTTCATCCAGTATCGTCCCTGTCCTTATCTATCATTCCTTCAACTCGTGTACCTAGCTTCATCCTTAATATATCACTAATTATAATTTTTTATTGAATTACTCAATACCTCCAATAAAAACTATGTACAGTGGACCCCCGAGTTACGAGCAAAATTCATTCCAGAACGCTGCTCAAGTGCCATTACCGAACAAATTTTCTCCCTTAAGAAATAATGTCAAGTAGGTTAGTCCATTTCAGACCCCCAAAAACTACACTTACAAAAGCACTTACAATATTACACTTACATAATTGTATGATTTCCAAGGTGCTCGTAACTCGGGGGTCCACTGTATTCTTATTCTCATATGCCAGTAATCATAGTTTTAAGGCTGCCAGAAATGTCTTGCAAAATAAGGGACCTTCTATAAAGTAGTTTATATGTCAGTCACCCTAATTGTATAATATAGTACTGTACTCCACTTTATAAAAATAGTTTGTTTTATTGTCACCATCCATGAGCTTGGTCAATGTAGGTTTCAATTCTGAGTAATTTTATTTGTTTTTGAATGTCTGTGAAGTCTTGCAGCACAACCATGTGAGGTATGGTGACAGATCATCATGACTTGAAGGTGGTGTCAGTAGGCA